>LPNX010645180.1:223882-279035 GCA_001517045.1 Pseudotsuga menziesii
GACCGGATGAAATATTGCAATGATGCGTCTTATCGCATGAGCAACATCCCATTCTAGAAAAAGCACACGTAAGAATCGTGGGAAGTCACTATGGAGGCCGTGCTACTGCACAAAAAGTGTTGCGTGCTGGGATATGGTGGCCCACGTTGCATAATGATGCCGCAGACAATGCAAGGAGCTATGATGTCTGCCAACGGGTTGGTAAACCATTGCGGAGGGACAAGATGTCGCTGGTGCCATAGGTGACTCTGCAACCATTTGATAAATGGGATGTCGACTTTGTGGGTCCTCTCCATCCGCCAAGCAAATGAACTGGGGCCTGCTATATCATTACTGCAACTGACTACCTGACTCGGTGGGCAGAAGCTGCACCAGTCGTTGATTGTACTATTGCGACAGCAGCATATTTTATTTTCGAGAACATTGTGACATGATTTGGGTGTCCTAGAATCCTGATGAGTGACCAGGGTAGTCACTTTGTCAACCAGACGGTAAAAGTGCTAATTGAAGAGCTCCAGATACAACATAAGAGGAGTACATCATACCATCCGTAGGCAAATGGTACTGTTGAGGCCTTCAACAAAATTTTGGAGACAACGCTGACCAAGGTATGTAACGATAACCGCGATGAATGGGACTTAAAAATTCCTGTAGTTCTATGGGCCTATCACACTACTTGCAAACGATTAACATATCAGACACCATTTAAGTTGGTGTATGGGCAAGAGGAAGTCATGTCTATGGAGTATATCGTTCCCAGCTTGCGCATTGTCGCAGCGATTGGTATGGATGATGCAGCGGCATTAGAAGAACGTGTTGCGCATTTGATTCAACTTGAAGAAGATCGTTTCATCGCAGGCTTCAACCAACAAGTTGCAAAGGATCGACAGAAGGCATGGCATGATCGCCATATTAAGCACAAATAGTTTGTAATAGGAGATCTGGTGCTATTGTACGACAGTAAGTTCATCAAGCATCCAGGTAAGTTACAAATACACTGGTTAGGTCCCTATCTTGTTCAGTCCATTACATCTGGCGACGCAATTCAGTTACAACAGTTAGATGGCGCAATGTTGCCGAAACTCATCAATGGGAGTTGCTTGAAGCCTTATAGAACAGGGCCGACGATGTGCACAACCTAAAGTATTGAGGAATTACCAAAAAAAAAATGAAACAAAATGAGGAGTTTAGTTCAGCAGTGCAAGGCGAGCCCTGAGGGAGAGGCTGCGCAAGATTATAATTGTTAGTGGTAGTCGGCTGACCCTTTGTGACAGTTGTCGGGCTGTGGGGTGGTCAAATCAAGTAATCAATGTAGGTAGTTAAACCAGTTGGTTGGCGGTGCTTGTTGAAGCGACCCGCATTAATGGGTGATCCGGCTGTTAGAAGCATAAGATCACTAGCGGATTTGGCGTCATTAATACCTGATTTGGCAATAATGATGCAGTTAGATTTGGTAATGATGGATTTGGGATTGGAAGTGGCTATAAAACACCGTGCGGGATGCGTCGGATGGAATTATTCAGTTGTGAGAGCAGAGATAGAAGGTGAATTTTGTGCAGAGTATTGAGCAGAGTGTTGAGTGAAGTGTAGTTCGAGCTGTTGAGCGTATTTTCAGGTTTTGAGGGGTAAGGGATGTTGAGCGGCCTTGACGCTATAGAAATTTCAAGTGAGTATGAGTCCCCTGTTCGACCCATGACTATGGAAGAGGAAGTCCTGAGTATGCCAATGGGTTCATCATCCATCCTAAAGCAGAAGCGGCAGACTTAGAGACCCAATCCTACACCACCAGAGAAGAGGCAAACTCGCACGTTCGCGAAGGTGCACAGAGAAGGCACTGCACAAACTAGGCCATCGAGCTCAGGAGCTGTTGAGTCCGTGGCAACCTGGGGTGTCTCGGTGAATGATATTTTGGGATACGTTGCTCCTACGTGTCCAGGAGCTAAGCCATGAAAGATGTCAAAGAATCAAAAGTACCCACCCAAGTTGCTATCACTCCCAGAAAGGATGACATGCTCAGTTGACATCATCCCCGCCTTGATCAGGCTGAAGTTCGATGATCACAACCTGCTATTACTTAAAGATGTATAGGATGAGCCATATGAATCTGTCCATACAACGCCTAGTGTCCCCATTCAGCGAATTCCAAAACCATGGGCCAGTGGATTAGAAAAGTCCGGGTTATTGGGGCTCATTAATGCCCCATTTTTTCCATTTGAATGAAGCACATGTGTGTGTAAAGCAACTGTTGGCATGTTTTCATGGAGGGATGCTTTGGATGAATACATCGATCCTTGTCACCGTCGACTTGATTATAAGAATTACTGGTATGCCTAAGGCTGGGGAGGACCCGATGCAATATATTCGTGGAAGAGATATGGATAAGAGACTTGCGAAGTAGCTAAAGGAGCACTTTAGGTTACAACGGGATGGTCATGTGTATCGCATTGACAATATTAACTCACAGATGGTGCACATTGGCACAAGAATTCTAGCCAGCAAGGTTGTTCGTAGCAATCGACCAGTCCAATGCAACTCGGGTGTTGTCTCCTGTGCCCAGAAATGTGCTGAGGGGGTACAAATGAATTGGTCTTTATTTTGTTGAATTAGTTGCTTAAAGATGCGTTTGCTGCTCAAACTGGGCAGCCCTTTTCTTATAGTTGGCTATTGATTCTTATCGCTCTTGTTGCTTGGATGGAACCAGAGGACTACCAACCAATGGTAGTTGAGGCAGTCAAGGTTTACCACGGTGCCCACCATCAGAACCTATGGTGGGTCGAAGAGCCCAGTCGCCAAACAGACCGTGCTATTCATTTCTGGATCTATTAGGAAGCTTTGTAGGCGACCGCCATTGGTGTTCCTAGATTTTCTCCCTATGCCATGGCCGAGTATCAGTGGATCCTTAGGTTTGCTATTGGACCCCACTCCATTCATATTCAGGCCAGGCGGGACCCTGATCGACAGTGGCTACCATTGCCTTATAAGGTCACCACGAAAGATTTGGACATGATTGTGCAAGACTGGATGGGATACTGACGCGTCCCTGTGAGTCAAGAGGAGTTAGATAAGGAGCTACCCCCAAAGGTCCCTGAGGACCCTGCCCCGCCGGAATTGAGCAGCCATAACTCCAACAATGAGTCATCGACGAATCCTGAAGATGTAGCACAGTGTATGTGGGAGGAGACTCGCACCAAATGGCGTCAGGAGTACGAGGCGGGTAGTGGTACCAAATCGAGGATGGAAGACCAGCTACAATGGCTTGTCCAAGTCATCATGGATTCATCTACGACTGCGACTATGACAATCCACAAATCAAACCATGAAGAATTTGGTGCGGTAAGAAATAGAATAGAGTCCATTTTTTATATTGTTTCCAAGCAACCCTCGGCAAGACCTCTATTGCACGACAGCTCGTCGGTTAGCACTGAGCCCCGGTCTAGGAACGTGTAAGTTCCCCCGACTGTGATCAACACCGACAATAAAGAAGTTCACCAGCAATAGCACCCAATCCAGAGAGTGACTTTGGATTTGAACAAACTGTCTGCTACAACGTTGGTTGAGTTGCAGCATAGCGCTGCACTTGAGTTGGCGGCATGACAAAAAGATTTGGTTGAGGGTTATGTCGAGGCCCAGAATACCACTGAGAAGCTGAAGAAGTAAGCATAGGAGATGCACCAGGTCTGCGTGCAGTTGGCAGAAGAGAAGTTATAAGAAATCAATCAGCTGAATGCGACACAGGCCGAGTTGCAGTGGAAGGCTGCTGAAGAGATTACTGACCTCAAGAAGGTGCAAGACCGTCCGATTGTTGAACAGGCGCAACTGTGTGCAAGGTGTAGTGAAGTTGAGCAAGCTATTTCTGATGCCTGCCAGAACATTTTTGACAACACCACAGGGCTCACCCTAGTCGAATAGGCCAAGCGATTGGGGAAAACTCTGGTTCGTCTTCAGGACAATAACTTGCTGCTCCAAGCCCAGGTACAACCCACAATGCCGTTGGAGCAGGTTGAGGAGCGTAAGACCTCCATTGAATAACTTGCCACTTAGTTTAGCACCATGGAGCAAGAGGATAAAACAGTTATGGAGGCGACCACCCAGTTTTGGCAAAGTATTGTTCAAGATGAGAAACTTGATCAGCTAACTACGTAGGTGCAAGAGGCAGAGGGTTAGTTGACAACCCTGAAGACGTCGTTAAAGGCCCTATCACTGATGGTGTAGATCACTTGGGCCACAAAACTGAAGGATCTATAGCAGCGAGCTGCTAGGGCACAAGAACGCCAGCAAAAATCCCGTGAGCAGCTCGACGAATTTCAAGAAATCGGTGGCCAGTTGGCTGTTAAGGCCGTCGCCATGCTCTAGGATGTTCAAGAGAATTGACAACTTGTCGACAACAAGGATAGTGAGGAGCACTCCATCCAACAAACTTTGTCTAATTTTCAGAGTATCGCCAGTAAAATCTAGCTGCAGGTTCGTGAAATTGTGTAGCAATTTGAATATTTTAAGGACAAGACTTTGGCACACACCTTTTTGACTTGACGTGGCTCGAGGGCGAGCCACAAAACTATGTTGGGGGCCTGTTGGCAAGGGTTTTGGGGTGAGTGAGTTGCACAACATCATGGTAGTTGTGAAAGCTCACGCGGTACCGTTCAAGGGAAGATCGACGCAATAAGCAGGAAAATAACCGTTTTTTGAATATTTTATGTATAGTTTGACCAAGTTTTGTTGCAATAGGTTAGTAGGGGTTAGAAGTCAGTTATTAGTGGACCCTTTATGTAAAGGCATAAGCCTATTTATAGATCTATTTTGGGGCAATTGATAAGGAGAGTCGTGTGTGAGTAGTTGTAAACAATTGTATGTGATTACATGCGCCGTTGTAAGGGATAAGATCTGGTGTGATCTGTTTTATGGAGACTTTTCTATCTTGATTGTGATTTTATCTCTCCTTCTTCCTGATGTATGCAGTCTCCGATTTTGGAGAAGGATTGTGTAATGTGGCGTCTTTGCGCAGGATTAATATATGATGCAATGAGTATGGCTCAATTCTTGTCTGTTGTTATAGATCCATTGGGATGCTGCAACTCTATTTTGTTAAAATGACATGATATATATGCAATTCAGTCTCTTCCTACTATATAAATGCGATATGTTGGTTTTAAGTTGATGCAATCTATGTTTTTGTTTGATGCGCTATGATGTTCCATGAATAATGCTGCGATATTTTGATACTGTATGATGATTGCATAAGTTATGATCTCCCTCTGTCGGATCCCCATATCCTCCTCTCCCACTGTCGAAAACTCGGTTCTGACAGCTCTCCCTTGAACGCCTTGGGTGAGACCTCGTCTACTCCGCAGACATTGCTGGGTAGGGTAAAACCTGTCTGGGTCGGTGCTCAGGGATATTGCGTTGCAGGGTGTCGACAAAGTGGGAACCCCTGTCGACGAAGCTTTGTTGGTGGGATTCGCCAACAAGTCTACAAAACAAACAAAGATAAGTATTTGAATTGTCATTTCCTATATATCTAGTTGTTCAAGATGTGTACATAGATATGTTTCTAGATTCAGGAAATGTATTATGCATATTAGAATATTTGTAGTATACTACAAATATGCAGGTGATGGGTAAGTGGCTTATGTTGTTGTACAACATTTGATTGCTACTTATGCAATAATGTCTTGGCAAGATGGAAGACATATAGAAAGCTACAATATATAGATGTTTGTTGCATTAGCCAAAATAGTTGCATGGCTATATGAAATAATGTCTTGGCAAGATGGAAGACATATAGAAAGCTACTGTATACAGATGTTTGTTGCATTAGTGAAAATAGTTGCAAGGCTATATGACATATATCTTTATGTATGTCATATGTTATGAAATGTTTCTAATCATACAATTGTATTTTATTTGTAGGAAGGATTGTATGCAATCACCCACAAAAGAAGAATGATGCAAGTTGAGAATGTACGATACCGTTGCAAATGTACAAGAGAAGAATGATGCAGCTACAAATGCACACAAGAAGAATGATGCAAGTTGTAAATGCAATTGCGAATGTACACAAAGAGAATGTTAAAGTACAAATTACAGAAAGGAGCTGTAAAGCTCAAGTATGTTCCTACAAAGGAACAAGTGATATATGTGTTGACTAAGCCTCTGGCTCGTGTAAAGTTTGAATACTTTCGAGACATGCTTGGTGTATTTTGAAAGGACCTCTCTCGAAAGAGGGAGTGACGGTATATGGAAGAAGGATGTAGTGGTGAGTAGCTCAGTCTAGGGTAGGGTGAGTCTGGCTAGGACAGTTTGGCATGAAAGGGTTAATCAGATAAGGCATGTTGATCCTAGGGGGATTAGTATGTCTAGCTAGATCAGTTTAACCCAAGTGGGTTTGTAAGCCAATATAGGGCTTGTTGGTCCCTAGGAAGATCCATCTGTCTAACTAGGATTGTTGGCTCGAAAGAGTTAGTAAGTTAGACAAAATGCTCGGGTGGATCTACGAGAGAACTTACTGTGATGCTGCTCCGAGATGGTTAGAGGGCAGGATGGTTGTTACATTATTGCTATACTATTGAGATGTGTAGTTCAGTATGGTTATACTGATGACTATTTAGCTCAGTATTGTTATATTGATGGCTGTTGAGATGATTTGTTAAACATTGAGATGCTAAGATGTGTAGTTCAGTATTGTAATACTGATGGTTACTGAGATGATTTGTTCAACATTGATATGCTGAGATGTGTAGTTCAATATTGTTATACTGATGAGCTCAGTATTATTATACTGATGGCTGCTGAGATGATTGGTTCAACATTGATATGCTGATTGTTGAGATGGTTGATTCAGTATTGTTATACTCATGATTGATTGAGATGTATGCTTCAGTATTGTTATACTGGTGATTGCTGATATGGTTGCTCCAGTATTGTTATACTGATGATTAACAAGATGTGTGCTTGAGATGATAGTTTCAGTTTTGTTACATTGATTGTTGAGATGATTGTTTCAGTGTTATCACATTGATGATGGTTGATTGTTGAGATGTTTGATTGAGACAGTTTTAGTGTTTCTACACTGATGATTGGTGATTGTTGAGATTTTCTCAGTGTTGTCACACTGATGGTTGTTAAGATGATTGTTGAGATAGTTTCAGTATTCCTATACTGATGTAGCAATTTCAGTATTCTCATACTAATGATTGTTGATTGATTGAAAGTTTTAGTATTCTTATACTGATGCAGTAGGTTCAGTATTCTCATACTGATGATTGATTGATTGATGAAACGATTAATAGTTTCAGTCTTCTTCTACTGATGTAGAAAGCTCATTATTTCTATACTGACATTGATGATGATGTTGCTTCAACATTTGTATGTTGATGCTAATGATGTGGTTATGGTCCCAACACCTTGTGTTAATGATGTTGATGTGGTTGTGGTCCCAACACCTTGTGTTGATGATGTTGATATGGTTGTGGTCTTAGCACCCTGTGCTAATAATGTTGATGTAGTTGAAGTCACATCACTTTGTGCTGCTGATGATAAGGTTGTTTCAACATTTGTATGTTAATGGTGATGATGTTGTCCCAGCATCTCTATGCTGGTAATGCAGATGATGATCTAACATTACATATGATTTGGTTTTTAGCACTAACATGCTAATGATGTTGTTGATTGTTTCAATATTTATATATTGTTGATGCAGATGATGATGTTTTAGTATTTCAATACTGAAGATACAGATGGTGATGTTTCAATATTCCCATACTGAAGATACAGATGGTGATGTTTCAATATTCCCATACTAAAGATACATATGATGTTTTAGTAATTACATACTAAAGATACATATGATGGTGATTCGGTATTTCTATGCTGAAGATATAGATGATGGTGATTTAGTATTTCTATGTTGAAGATACAGATGATGATTCAATATTCCCATACTAAATATCCAGATGATGATATTTATGATACAGATGATGATGCTTTCATTATTCACATACTGGAGATACAGATGATGATATTTCAGTATTCACATATTGAAGACGTAGATGATGATGGTTCAGATGATGATGTTACCGATTATGATTCAATGATTAAACACTGATGTTGGGAAGTAGATGATTCAGAAGATGTTGATGTTATAGATGATGGTTTAGTGTTTACACAATGATGATGGCAAGTAGACGATTCAAAATAAAATTTAGTATTCACATGATGATGTGGAAAAAGAAGATTCAGTATTCACATACTGATGTGATAGAAGAAGATTCAATATTCACATACTGATGTTACAGAAGAAGGTTCAGAAGATGATTCGGTATTCACATACTGATATGGTAGAAGATGATTCAGTATTCACATATTGATGTTACAAAAGAAGGTTCAGAATTCAGAAGATGATTCAGAATTCATATACTGAAGTGACAAAAGATGATTCAGTATTTATTTACTGATGCTGCAGAAAATGATTCAGTATTTACATGATGAGATTACAGAAGATGATCCAGCTGAGATCGATGATGAATATGTATGATGATGTTCCAAAATTTTCTATGACATATAGAGATTCATTAGTCAGTTGTACAATTGTAATGATGGTTGTTGTTGATGTAGAATACCTTCCTAGTTAAGAGGGAGTGTTAAAATATTGTAACTTCAGAAAATATTCTATTGTATTTTTGTTGTATTCTCTTTTGGAGATGTTATTCCTTCATTTAGAGATGTCCTTGATGTAATTGGTCATGTAAAAGTCATGAGGTAAAACCTCCATTGTAATTTAGGGCAATAGTACCCACAAAAGTAATATATAAAATATATTTTGAGTCTCCCAAGGTAGGCTGACCCTAATTAGGGAACATGGCCGACCTAGTTAGTTATTTGAGACACTGACCTAATGAATATAAATAGGTGAGGCACCTCTTTCATTAAGACACATCTCACACTCAAGTATTGCGTTGGAGAGAGAGAGAAAGAGAAAGATTCTACTGTGGAAGATGAGAAACTATTCTTGTTGCTGGGGTTTTACATTCTCTTGGTCGAAATATATACTGAGGAATTTTTATGGGGTTTTCTCCCTTGTGGTTTCCCCGAGGAAAATCTTTGTGTTTTCTTATGTTTTCTTGTGTTGCTGCATTTGTCTTTCTTTTAGTGATACTTTGCTTATGGTTATGATGTTATGATGCTAAATGTTTTAGATCTTGTATAACCATTAAAAAGATAACATTGTATCAGATCTACCTTGAAAGAACTCTTTGTGCAGCCGAAACAATGCTACAACTACAACTATTGAAGATTAGGGTTTCAAGCCTGAAAACCCTAAAAGACCAAAACTAGTAATTTTGGTAATTTTTCCATCTCTTGATATTGGAGAATCCTCAAGAGACAAAATTTTTAAAGGAAGAATATAAATTCCTTACGTACCCTGTGTAAACGTTTCAGCCTCTGATTTGCTATAATTTAGGAGATATGATTCCTCCAACTCAAGGTTCCAGCCTCTCCAAAATTTCAACCTTAAACATGTGACCTAGGGAGAATCACTATATCTTCGGCTAGGAAGGTCCAAATGATATTTCGTAAGCTGTTCCAGAAAGGGCACTGATTTTAGTTTCTATGGTAAAAATTTCAGACCCTTAAGGTGAATGAGTAACACATGGAAGTCCATACAAGTTCGCTATGCTGAACAGTCCTGAAATAAGTCACCTTGGGAAATTTCGTATAAGTCCCAATTGGTGAAAGAAATTATGTTCTAACCCATAATGGTGGAAAGAGGATAGATGAGGCTACCTTAGTGTGATGTTTCAAACATAAAGGAGTAGTACTTTTAGAGATATCACAGAAACAACATCAGTCATTTCTACAGAAGAAACCCGAGAAAAACTATGGATTTCTTTTCTGGGCACTTCCCTCCACCAATCGGTTTAAGAATGGGGATCATCAAATTCTCCCTAGGAAGGTGCATCTCTCTATGTAAGAAGTTTATAATTCTATGAACTTTCATTTTTTGACCTAACACTGCTGCCAGAGAAAACTAGGGCATCAGATATTTTGCAGTTATGTCCACAGTTTTGGGAAAATAAGTATACTGCTCAGCTTTCCTTGAGGAGGCGCATATTTCTATCCAATAAGATCTGAAAGATATCGAAGTTGAAAAATTAGGGTTTCACTATCAAACCCTAGGTCCACCAGAAGTAGTCTTTCAAAATATCCTTCAAGCAAGCATCAAGTTGTAGCATTCTCACTGGTAAGTTTCATCCTCTCTATTTCCATTTGAGGTTCTCATTTTTATCATAATGACAAACAGTACCAAGCTTGAGGGAAAGCTTGAAAGAGTAAAAAAATTATAAGCATGGATTATACGAGTGCTTACCATACTTGAAGAAGCATGAAGAACTATGTCAAAGAAAGAGTTGCAGATCCAGAGAGATATGAAGTCAAAGAAAAGCAAAAGAAAGACCTAATCAAAACAAAGATGAGTATTTCCTTCTCCATTGGATCTCACATGTATCATCGTTGAAGACTCCTAAGGATATGTCCGATGAAATGACGAACATGTATGGATATGACCTTGAGAACTCAACTAAAAAATGTGAAGGTGCAATGTCAGAAAACATTCAATGATTACTTCACAAGAAGATCTCATCTCAAGGAGCAATTAGAATCCGTTGAAGAAGATGTCAAAGAAGTAGAAGCATAAATTGCAACTCTGAATGTTATTCTAATTTTAGTCAATATTGGCAAGGGGTTGGAGGTAAATGAGTTGCACAACATCTAGTATGCTATGCATACTCACGCGATGTCGCGGAAGACAAAGATAGCACGATAGGCAGAAAATAGTCCACTTTCTATATTTTCATGTCACTTTTTGTACTCATTGACGATTTCTTCGAAATATTGGTCCTTAGTGGTTAAATTAGTTAGAAGGTTGTTATAAGTTAGTTAGAAGTGGACCTTGAATGTAAAGGCACAAGCCTATAAATAGAAGAATTATGCATGTAAGAAGATATAAGGAGATAGAGAGAAAGAGTGAATACTGGATGTAATACTAGACACAGTGATAATGGATCGGTGTCTATTTTTGATCTACGATTTGTTCCGTGGAATTAATATGATGTGATGTGGATTGATATGAGATTTTGTTGCCTCTTTTGGTTTCCTATTTTACCCTGCTGCGATTCTGATGCTAAATAGATTTGCACATGAATACTGCGATGCTTCATGCTTTCATCTTTTAGATCTGTTTTCCCACTGATCTCCTTAAATGATGAAAGACTAAATGCAACATGATGAATGGTTCAATAAGTAAAATAGATCTGAAAATCAAGTCGATGAATGTATGATGCCCCAACCCTCCTCTATACTACGGAAACTTGGTTTTGACAGCTCTCCCTTGAACATCTCGGGTGAGACCTCATTCGCTCTGTGGGTGTTGCTAGACGGGATAAAACTTGTTTGGGCCGATGCTCAGGGAGATTGTGGCGTGTTGAGCTTTGACAGAGTGGAACCCTTGTCGATTGGGTTTTGTTGATTAGGATTGTGCCAAAAAATGGTTCCATTGCCGGGACCTCTTTGTGACTGAGTGGAGGGCATGTGGCACTCGACAAATGGTTATCCAACAATGGATGTGGCATCCGACATGACCGAAACTTCAAGATTGGTTTAATCAGAAGTTGAGAGAGTTTGAGGAGACAGAAAATCAGAACCCTGGGTTGACAACACACAAGTGGTTAGCAAGGTACATCCACGACGGTCCACATGAATATTTTTTTCAGTGAATTTCCTATCATATTATATGACTGGTTGGCGTGATTCACCTACAAGAAGACAAACTTTCAAGGAGGGGAACTGATGTCCTAGACCCCTGAACTGATCCAGGAGTTGCAGGACACTAACAACAGAGCATCGTGCGTCATCGAGTTTTGGTTGGATAGTATCCTAGAGGGATATATCACCGAGTTCACTGTCGACACCAATAAATATTACACTAAAGCAGAGAGGGAGTTCTTCAACAGACCCAGAGGTAGGTTCTTATTGTCGCTTCAATTGTCAATTAAAATGTTGGTCTGTGAAAAGGGTATACTCAAGATGCATCTAGAGTAGTAACACCCTGGTGTGTGGAGGTTGTGGATATTGCAACCAAGGGGGGAGAGAAATGAGAAGATAAGGGGTAGATGGGTGCAAGTTTTGCCGAGATTGTGAGGGAAGCCGAGGAAGGAAGTGGTTGTAAAAGGGGAGGAGCATGGTTTTGACTAGAGAAGAGACAGAGAATAGGGGAAGGTCCTGCTGTGATCGGGATGCAAGACCACGAAGGACAACCACACGGTATGAAGCGACCGTACAACAATGAAGAGGATGACCAGGCCCAGGATACGCCCAGAACGATGGTAAGACCAAACCGTGGCAGCAATGTACCCATGCCTCCGCACACTACTCCAAACTCAGGAAAAACTCCAAGTCCCACGTTGACTTGTCTAACATGTGAGAAACAGTCTAGTAGTAGATCAACATATGTAGGAAGGTGACTCAAGATGGCAGGCGACGACATGAAGCTACCCTTGTTCCACGAAAATGGGACTGATGATCCCGAGGAATACTGGTTTTTATGTGAAGCAGTGTGGAGTGTTAGATAGGCCATTGATGAGGATGTAAAGAAAGGATAGTTAGAGACTACTCTGAGGGGCCATGCGCTAGATTGGGTTATGAAGTTTATCTAAATTCCTTAGGGGACTCTGGTGAAGACATTGGATGAGATTCGGATGGGATTGATCAAGGAATTCAGAAAACCGAAGTTGGAAGCACAATACATTATAGAACTGAAGGAAATTAAGCAATTTCCTAATGAGACCGTTTAGGACTTCGATGAGAGGTTCAAAACAATGATGGCCAGAGTTAGTTTTTCTATGAGTGATGTCCAACATAAAGAATGGTTTATCATCGTAGTGGTTTCTCATATCCGACAACCATTGATGCAGTAACAGATAACGACGCAGAGCGAAGCCTTGGATATTGCGATGAAGCTCGAAGCTTCACTTGTCAGGGAGAATGCAGTAGGGATGAATCAAATCCAGGTGCAGCTTGCAAACCTTGCACTTCAGCTACAGGATATCAATAAAGGTAAGAAGGAATGCGTAGATATTTGGTGTACTCGGTGTCACGCAGATGGCCACACCAAAGATACTTGCCCCGACTTTAGAAACTATCTATTATTTGGAGCTTCGAACCCGTTGAGTAGTGGTGGTGTAACTTGGTGCCGCATCTACCAAGTCTATGGAAATCGCCATGAGGAATGTAGCTATATGCAAAAGATGGTGTCAAAGCCTGCTAATTTATACTATTCATTTTGTCGCTCATTCAGGCATGAGGATAAAGACTGTCTGTCTTACGATCTGCTTAAAGATAGAAATTATAATTCATATTTTGTGAAGGGAGAAGGGCACCATGCAGTCTAGCAACTGCATCCATAGCGTCAGATAGTCAGTCCTCAAACACAAACGCAGTACACACCGCCGTCGCTAATGTAGTTTTTTAAAACCATAGCCACAGCCACAGTTCACACCGCAATAGCCATAGAAGAAAATACTGATGGCCCAGGTGTAACCACAATACGTTCAAGCAGTGCACTTTGTTCAGCAATAACCGAATCCCCCACCACAGTAGCTAGCTCAATCGTAGTACCCATAGAAAGGAGGATTTCGAGGCAGAGGAGGCTTTGGACGAGGAGGGGGACTAGGTCACGCATCCATCCAATGTTATAATTGTGGAGTATTCAGACATTATCAGAGAGACTGCCCACACTTGCAGTACTTATGTATGTACTATGCAATAATTAATCATACTGTGGAGAACTGCCCATAGTTAATTGCAAGATGGCAGACAAGAAACGTTCAACAATTACAAAATCAAGCCCAAGTTTAGACTCCGAATCAGCTACCAACCCAGAATTAGTTATGAAGCTAGGCCCAGAATCAAGTTCCACTCCAGAACCAAACTATGAATAAGCCGACGAACCCACCATTACACTAGAATCCACCACTAGCTCATACTCCACAGATGAACTAGACTCAAGGTCCAACAGTTCGGCAATTTCAGCATAACCCAGAACACAGGATGTTGACATTGCCGGTGTCACTGGTGGAGGTGCGATGATGAGAGATGATGGATCCCAGCTGCAAGTTTGATTAGCTGGGAAGAAGAAAGTGGCTTTTGACATTGTGATTGAAAAAGAGACTTTTTTTGAAATGCGGGATGTGATCGGACGCAATCTTGGTAAGTTTCCTGTCTATGAAATGCCACTCGCTTTTGATTTATCCTTAGAAGCAAGACCATCACGACATCATGGTACCTTGCGATAGTTCTTTGATAAATGGTTGGCACTGGAACGAGATCCCGAGGCTCTTGTTGAGCTTGAGAGGTTGTTGTACCATTTAGATAAGGAGATGAAGGACTCTGCAGTGAACTCCTTGCAGAAGAAAAAGACAGGTAAAGAGATGCATATGAATATCCAGACTGGTAACTATGATGTGGAATCAGTCATCCTAGACCTGGGATCGGATGTGAAAATCTCGATGAAGCAGACCTGGGAAAAAATGGGGAGCCCAACGATGGGTTGGTGCCCTGTGTAGTTGCGATTGGAAAACCGAGCTAAGTTGCAACCAAGCTAACTTGGTTGTCGATGTTGAAGGTATTAGAACGCATGCTGACTTTGATGTGATTGAAGTCATTAATGGAGAATGCTCCTATCCCGTACTGCTAGGGATCAGATGGGATAATGACAGTATGGCCGTGATTAATTTTAAGAAGCGAATGATGACATTAGAAAATAAGGGCATTCGAGTCATTGCACCCATGGATCCAACCAAGGTCCGAAGATACATTGAACCTGTGAAGGACAAAGTTGTCAAGGGGCAGGATCATGCATACAACATCTCTAAAGAATATATCTACCTAAATCCCGAGGGGAACTTGGTTGGCGCAGTGCTAGCTTTGTGTCCTATGATTTTGATGATGTGCTCGAAAATTGGCAAAACTGCATGCATGAGGTATCCTTTAGAAAGTGTGGTATGATTACGCAATATTTGCGTCATGTTGCGACCGAAATGATTGAATTGCCAGTATACAAAGGGTTTCCAGAGTTGTTTGCATTCTTAACAGTCTTTGAAGAAAGAGTCTCAGAGCCACAACAACTATTAGCACTGGAGGAAGTACTGGCATCTACTCTAGACCGTTGGTGGGAAGCTCATAATAAAATGGTTACCGGGTGGACGCAGTGTCGCAGGTTGATGACAACCCATTTTGGTACCACAAAGGGGTACCACACTGGGAAGTGCGATGGGCAAACTACCCCTAACAACCATTTGGTGGAGTGTCAAATACTATGGGCTGTGCGACCAAAGGATGAATGGGTCCATGCCTTTATTCATACCTTGGATGAAATGCCGAGGTTCTGGTACGTATTCGCAGAGCTGCACAGAGAAATAACTACCTGGGAGGAGTTAACAGTTTGGTTTTCCCACACTTTTGGTTTTGCAGACGCCAATCCGGATGTCCACAATGCACTTCAGATCATTTGGGCTGTCGTCTTGAAAGTTGTGCCAGTCGCATGTCCTGTGGATCCATATGCGCATTGCCATATGCAATTGATGATGGAATGATATAACATATCCGACGAGTCGAAGGATGATGATGAGTTGCAGAATATTAAAATTTCGAAGACTGAAGGAAGTCGCGATGTCGCAACATCGAATGTACAGAACGATCCCATGACTCATCCACTGAAGATTAAGAAAGTTAACATTGGGATGGAAGAGAATCTGAAATTTGCAAGTGTTGGGTATTACTGGGATGAGGAGACCATGGCCAAGACACCGCTCTCCTACATGAGTTTCAAGACCTATTTCTAACCAAATTCTCAGAGATGAAAGGGATATTGGGTGACTTAGGAGAAATGAAAATCCCATTAAAACCTGATGCAAAACCGGTGCGACAGAGGCCATATCACTTGAATCTGCGGTATAAAGAAAGGGTCAAGAATGAAATTGACTGGATGCTAGATGTCAGAATTATTGAGCCAGTTGAAGAATCAGAATGGATAAGTCCTATGGTGGTCCAAGATAAGAAGACTGGTGAAGTCCATATCTGTGTCGACCTCAAAACATTGAACGATGTTTGCATGCATGATCCATTCCCGACACCATTCATAGTTGAAGTCCTTGAAGGAGTAGGTGGTCAGGAGATGTACTCATTCACATATGGCTTTTCTAGGTACCACCAGATCAGAATTGCAAAACAAGATCACCACAAAACAATGTCTGTTACAGAATGGGGCTGCTACTAGTATACTGTGATGCCATTTGGATTGAAGAATGCACTTGCCATATTTTCTTGGGTGGTTGTTGCGTTGTTCAAAGAATTCATCCAGAAGTTCCTCCAGGTATATATGGACAACTGGACAGTATATGGTCTAAACAAGGATCACTTGGACAATCTTTGACTGATGCTGGAAAGGTGTTGACAACATCAAATCACGCTAAACTCTATGGAATGCATCTTTTGCATGCCATTTGGAATATTGTTGGGTCACATTGTGTGCAAACAAGGACTACTGGTTGATCCCACAAAGCTCGCACTCATTCTAAGCTTGCCACCACTGAACAATGTCAAGATGCTCTGGACCACACTTAGACACACTGGTTACTATTGCAATTTCATTAGAGGATGTGCCGCGATCACTGCCCATATGGAGAAACTATTGAAGAAGGATGTTGTGTTTCCGTGGAGTCCCGAATGCCAAAGTAGTTTTGACACGCTGAAGGCCAAGATGGCTTCAATGCCAATACTTGTATTTCCCAATTGGAACAAGGAGTTCCATGTTCATGTCGATGCATCTTCTGTTGCACTAGGAGTAGTGCTCGTGTATCCAGGCGAAGTCGATTGGATCACCCTATTGCTTTTGCGAGTTGGAAAACATAATTCATAGAAAAGAATTATACAACCACAGAGCATGAAGGGCTAGCGATGGTTTATGCGTTGCAGACATTTAGGAATTATCTTCTATGAGGTCACTTAAAGATGTTTAATGACCATTCAACTTTGAAGTATCTGGTAAATAAGCCTATTTTTGGGGGGAATATATGTCGATGGCTACTCCTATTTCAGGAATTTGATTTTGAGATCATCGTAAAGCCGGGTCGCTTGAATGTTGGCCCTGACCATTTGTCCAGAATTGAGATGGGTGAGGAACCTACCAACATTGAAGATGGACTACCGGATGCGTAGTTGTTCTAGGTTGACATGGCCAATGACCATTATGCTCAAATAATCCAGTTCTTAGCAACTGAAGTCGCATCAGAAGAACTTTCCACGATCAAAAGAAGCAGTTGGTAGTTAAAGCTTCTGATTTTTCAATTGATTGTTGGACACTTGTATAAGATGGGACCTGATGAAATATTGTGATGTTGTGTCCTATCACAAGAACAAGAGAATATTTTTGAAGAAGCGCATGCTGACATAGCTAGGGGATACTATGGAGGCCGTGCTACCACATGGAAGGTGCTTCGCATAGGGCTTTGGTGGCCCACTCTTCATAACGATGCGACAGGTTATGCACGAACCTGCGATGTCTATCAATGCATTAGAAAACCTTCACGGTGAGATGAGATGCTGCTTGTACCCAGGGAAACTCTGTAACCTTTTGATAATTGGGTGGTAGACTTTGTGGGTTTGATCAACCCACCTGGGAAAACAACTGGTGCATGCTACATAATCACAACCATGGGATATCTGACGAGATGGGCATAGGCTACACCAGTTGTGGACTGTACTACTGCGACGAAAACCATATTTCTATTTGAGAATATTGTGATGCGGTTTGGGTGCCCAAGAATATTAATGAGCGACCAGGGTAGCCATTTTATCAACTGCATAGTAAGAGCGCCGGTGGACGAATTACAGGTTCAACACAAGAAAAGTACACCATACCATCCATAGGAGAATGGAACGGTGGAGGCATTCAAAAAAACATTGGAGCACACACTTACCAAGGTATGTAACACTAATCGATATGACTGGGATCTTAAGATTCCTATAGTACTCTGGGCCGATTGCACCACGTGCAAGAGATTGATGGGGCAAATGTTGGCTATCATGGGTAGACCCGGGTTTACTGTGTTTAACCAACAACACCCCTAGCTCACTGGCCCTTTCGGTGACAGACCACGAAGCGGCCTGAAATCTCACCCGAAGTGATTCTAATGGGTTGGCCAAGGACTCAAGCGTCTTGGACCAGGTTCTGTGGCAGCCTACTTGTGACTCGCAGCTCTACTAGCTGCGAGGCCTCTTTCTCGGTGCGTCGCGCGACCCTTCCGTTCGCGTCGCACGATCTCCTCGTCTCGCAGCTCTTCTGACCGTGAGATCTCTCTCTTCCTGTTGCATGGTCCCTTTCCGCGTCGCGCAACTTCCACTGAATCGCGATGACCCCAGCATTATCGCCTCGCCGCGCACCAGGCGACACGTAACTTCCTCTCCAACGCTAATTCCTTACCCTACGGTATCACGCACCACAACTCCTTTGCCGGTGCGGTATCACCTCTCTGCGATATCCTACTTCCGTGGCTCAGTGCACTTAGCGTTGTTTGTGTCGACTTACAGGACTCAACATACCAGACTGTTTAACACTATGACTAGTGACTGTTTAAGCAAAGCATAAATGAACCCTCATACAACATGCCCAAGACTTCAACTTATGCTTATCCTTCTATATTACTATGAACTGGACAATGCATACATACATTCAACTGTAAACAAGGCTCATATAATAACTAACAGATGCAACAAATAAACACAATACATGAATCAATCGCATAACACCTGATTTTAACGTGGTTCACCTCCAGGATGGAAGTTACGTCCACAGAACTGTGTTTTTATTATAGCTCAGGGGAAGGTAAACACAGTTCTACTGCACCGCATATGCATCTTGAGATCTTCTCTCTTAGATCTCTTTTCTATCTCTATATTGTCTATCTTACAATATACTCTTCCCTCTCTGTCAATCCCTGCGGATTGTTACAATACAAAATAACAGTAAGCTAACAGACTACTGATGATCTGACTAGCTGGATGGCCTAAAATGCCCAAAATGCCAACCTTTTACAATACAAAATACATCCCTTTATAGGCGGCCTGAAGGTCTTGCCATTACAACACTATGGGCCTATCCCAACAGTAACCCAAACCCTAACTAGTGACAATCAACGTATTTGTACTTTTAGGTAGCCGCTATCCGTCACACCACAGCTCTCTGCAGTATTCCATGCTTCCTGGCGCTGACCATGGGTACTATGCACCGCTTCCCTTCACCACAGCTTCCTGCAGTCTTCCATGCTTCCCAGCGCTGACCATGGGTACCGGCGCTGCTTCCCTTGCTGTCCTTTGTCTTCAATACCTCGGCCTTGTTGCTCCTTTTCCTTTATTAGGGTAGCTGAACCCTCCTGTCTTCCGCCACTGCCTTCAATGCAGTGGGTGAGCTCTCTCTTCTCGGCCGCTCAGGCACCGTCATCTTCCTTGACTTCTTTGTCTTCTACGCCATGGTTTCCAGCTCTGATTTGTAGCTAGAAACCTACTACAGTGTCGTAGCTCTGCCTCTTGTATCTCCGCCAAAACTGTCTATCCATCAAAATAGCAGCTTCTTCTGTAGCTGCGGGACCCTACTCCAAGAGTCCCCTAACACTTACTTGTGGCTAACCCCCGAGCCACTACCAGCGGGCTTCTCCTACTGTAGTTTCTCCTTGGCTTCCTGTGAAGTCCGTTGCAACTTGTCTCGAAGTCCTATGACTTCGTCCTGCATCGCTGCGACACAATCTCGTGCCGAGTCAAGCAAAGCTTGACTAATACTGGTGTCTTCTGTTGACTTAGTTCGTAGGTCTCTCTTACATTTCCTTATTGTTATGCTCGCAGTCTTGCCACTGCAAGACCTGCTGTCGCTGTTCCTATCATAAGGATTCAAATCCCTGGTATCACGAGAAATCCTCTCTATCTGGGTTAGAGCTTGTGCTATAAGGAAGATATAAATCTGTATCTTCCATGATTCTCAAAACATGCTACATGGCCTGGAGCCCTCTATGTGAAAGAGATACAAACCATGAATTCCATTTTGAGAACAAGCCTTTGTCTGCATGCTGGAATTCTACCATTTGCTGGGTTTGCTGTCCTCTTTCACTTTCCTTCTTAGCAAGTCGCTCCAGGTATTCACGCTGCCTCTGATCGCCAGATTTTCGCTTCTTTGCCTCATCAATCTCTTGTTCTTCTCTTAGCTGATCAGATAGGTCGGCGGCCTTCTCCCGTTGCTGTCTTTTCTTTATTTTCACTTTCTTCCTCGCGGGAGATTTCTTCTCGTCATTCTTTTGCTCTGCTTTCTTATCTTCAGTGATCGGCTCGACTTTCTTCTTCTCCTTAACAGAGATTTTGATGACATCTTCTACATCCTGCGCTTGATTCCTCATCCTTGGAAATTGTCTTACCTGTGATATTCCTAATTTCACAACCCTGGGCGGTGTCGTCATAACGGACACACGGCCACCAGGGTCGAAATGTCTCAGCATGTCTTCTAAAGGTTCCTCCTTGGGCATAACCTACTTGGTGGAATTTCCTGGGCGTGCAATGGCTTCAAACTCTAGGAATCACAGCAGTCTGTAACGGGGTGAACTCTGCACAGGAAACTCTTAACAGCTTACTCTATAGCTCTCGGGTTTTTGCAAGTGTAACCCTCTCGAATGAACAATTTCTGCTTTTATGCCGAAGGAAACAATCCCAGACACAATGGTCATCTAGACTGAACCCGTCGGTCGTAATAATTACATGGACGAGACCACACCCGTCATCCGATCCTCAATAAATGCTGAAATCCGATCATGTTTCCCTCGAAGCGTGTGTATAGACGCCGGTCTCGTCGAAGATTTGCTAAATCTGGAAACACAATTATGCTGCTGCCAAATCTACGGTAAGGTATACCGGTCATTTCCTCATTAACTACCTGTCAGAAGGTGACTTGACTGGCCCTCTGTCGGTTGCAAAACTAGATACGTGGCATGGGGAAACATCGCATTACTGCGCTGAAACACCGCATCACCTGCGCAAACAAACAAGCGGTTTTTTTTCTTCTTTTTTCCACAAGTCACTGATGACTTGCACAAAATGAACCGACCTTATGTGATTCCTCATACTTATAATACCTGCCGGTGTAGACTAGTTCCCAGTGCGATGCCTCCTTTCAACTACACTGGACATCTACACCATCATAAACTGGCTAAGATAGGGTTGAGAGGTGGGGTGGCTATCACTATAGAGCTTAAGTCTACTGCCATTAATCAATGTGGGAAGAAGCTCCCCATTCAGCTGGCTGAGTTGAACGGCACCTCCCTCTATAACTTGCTCTATCTAATATGGCCCTAGCCAATGCATCTTGAACTTCCCTGGAAACTTAATGAATTTACTGTCATAGAGGAGTACTAGGTCTCCGATCTGGAAAGTCTTACTCTTAATGTGTCTATCATGCCAATCTTTTTCTCGTGCCTTCTGCACTTTCTGATGGAATTCGGTGATGAATCTGTCTTCCTCTAAGGGAAGCAGCTGTGCTATCCTTTCCTCCACTGTGTTTGTATCAGTCATCCCGGTAATCTGAGCGATTCTTAAATTGGGAAGAATATAATCCATAGGCATAACATCCTCCTTTCCATACACCAAGCTGAAAGGTGTGTGTCCTGTAAGTTTCTTACATGTGGTCATATACGCCCATAATACAACGTTAACTCTGAGGTCCCAATCATTCCTTTGGCTGTTGCAGATCTTAGTAAGAGCATTTTCTAAAATATTATTAAAGGCCTCCACCGTACCATTAGCCTGTGGGTGGTAGGGAGTGCTCTTATGGTGTTGAATCTGGAATTCTTCTGTCAAGGCATCAATGGTGTGGTTCAAGAAATGTGTGCCTTGATCACTCATCAAAATTACGGGGCAGCCAAATCTACTGATGATGTTCTCAAAAAGGAACTGTGCGGCTGTAGCATCATCACAATTTCTTACTGCTTTGGCCTCTGCCCATCTGGTGAGGTACTCTATCCCGGTGATAATATATCTCGCGCCAGTGTGCTTTCCTGGTGGGTTGATAGGACCCACAAAGTCTATAGCCCACTTGTCAAATGCACGCAGCGTAACCTACTGTCGCAGTGGCATTTCATCGCGTCGCGAGGGTTTTCCTACCCTCTGGCAGATATCGCAACATCTGCAAAAGTCCTTGGTGTCCTTATGCAACGTAGGCCACCATAATCCTGTATCTAGGATTTTCTGCGCAGTCGGCTTTCCTGCGAAATGACCTCCTGTGGTTCCTGAATGTGCCTCTCTGATAATAGCGTCTTTTTCATGCGGCATCACAAATTTGCGCAAAACTTTATCCGGTCCTAACTTGTATAGGTGTCCTGTGATCAGGGTGAAGTCTACTACTTTAACAACCAACTACTTCTTTTGCTGCTTAGTGAACTCATCAGGCGCTAATCCTGTAGTGAGAAAGTGAATAATATCAGCATAGTAGTCGTCTGCGATCTGGATAGAAAACAACTTTGCATCTGGCAAATTGTCCTCTAGGTTACTTGGCTCTTCTCCTGAGTCTATCCGCGACAGATGATCAGGTCCAACATTCAATCTTCCTGGTTTCACAATGATTTCAAAATCATACTCTTGAAAGAGGAGTAACCATCTGCAGATTCTCCCCCCTAACACTGGCTTATTGACCAGATACTTCAATGCGGAATGGTCAGTAAACATCTTGAATGAGGCACCCAATAGGTAGTGCCTGAACTTCTGTAGCGCATACACCATAGCTAAGCCTTCTCTTTCTGTCGTGGTGTAGTTCTTTTCTGCTATCGATAGCTTTCTACTGGAGTATGCGATAGGATGATCAATATCCCCTTCTCCTGGTTGCATTAAGACAACCCCTAGTGTGATGCCAGATGCATCCACATGTACATGAAATGGCTTAGTCCAGTCTGGAAATACTAGGATGGGCACTGTAACCATATTTTCTTTAAGCGTGTCTAGACTCTGCTGACATTCCTCATTCCATAGGAATTTTACATCTTTCTTTAGCAATTTCTCCATTGGCGCTGTAATCTTTGCGTAGCCCTTGATGAACTTTCTGTAATACCCGGTATGACCAAGTACTGTCCTTAGTTGCTTGACTGAGTTGCGTGCTGGAAGATTTACAATGATGGCAATCTTTGCGGGATCTACCATCAAGCCTTGTTTGCACACAATTTGACCCAACAAAATACCAAATGGTGCACAAAATATACATTTCTTCAAGTTTAGAGAAATCTGGTACTGCCTACATTTCTCTAACATCAGTCTTAGATCTCCTATGTGCTTGTCGATTAGTCCAAATACAGTCCAATCATCAAAATATACTTCTAGAAACTTATGGATATATTCTTTAAATACAACAACTACTACTCTAGAAAATATAGCTGGTGCATTCTTAAGACCAAAGGGCATTACCGTATACTGGAACGAGCCCCATTATGTTGCAAAGGTGGTCTTAGATTGATCTTCTGGATGGATTCTGATCTGATGATAGCCTGAAAAGCCATCAGTGAAGGAGTAGACCTCCTGTCCTCCCACTTTGTCTAATACCTCATCAGTGAACGGTGTCAAAAATGGATCATAAAGCGATGCATTGTTGAGCTTGCGCAAATCGACACAGATCCTGATGTCTCCTTTGGTTTTCTTCTCTTGTATGACCATGGGGCTAACCCATTCGCTTTCTTCTACCGACTCAATGATGCCTGCTGCTAGCATCTTATCGATCTCATCCTTTACTTTTTCTTTGTAGCGCGGATTTAATCTATATGGACGCTGTTTCACTGGTCTAGCATCCTCCTTCAATGGTATCCTCATGACTCCTAGGTCTTTGACTATTCCCTTCATCTCTGTGAACTTGGTGGGAAATAGGTCCTGATAGTCATGTAACAAGTCTGCAATCTGTTTGACTGTTTCATCGTTCCAATAGTCTCCAATAGAGGCAAACTTAGGTTCTGTGTCTGTGCCAATATTGATTTCTTTTATCTTAATGGGCTCTGTAATTGCTGGAGTTTCTAATTGTGGTCCCTCAACATCGCGAGTGCCTTCTGACTCCGGGATGTTGGTGTCATGAGGATCCACATCCTCCGCCTTTGGTTCAGATGCAAAATTAGAACACTCTAACGCCTCTTTTAGTTGGATAGCCCACTCAGGTGGAGATGACATTGATATGGTACAATCATCAAATATCTTACTCTTTATTACTTGTAGGGCCTAATCAACACTTGGATAATCAGATTCAAAAGCGAAGGTGAGTAGGAAGCTGTCTATCATAAGGGGCCATGTTGTTGTTCCCTTGTGCAGTTCAGTCTCTGTATACCAGTTCCTTGGAACTGTATCCAAAGTATGAATGAATCGGTGAACCCATTCATCCTTGGGAATGTCCGACCAATTCTATTCACATGTCTGAATGTGTGATCTGGGGTCACTCTCTCCTGTGTATTTCTGCTGGACATACTCTCTGTCGTCAGAAAATCTGATCGCCATCAATCTTTTAATATCATCCCATGATGCGATACTCTCTTTATGTGTATACCACCATCTTGCAGGTGTGGCTCGTACTGCAAGGTCCATAGCTGCGATCCTCTGCTCATGAGGAATCTGTTGTTTAAACTGCTCAAGAAAGTCCTGGATATTTGTTAGACCATGAAACGATGGAATCTCATTGATCTCTGTGCCAATCCATCGCAGTGACTTAGTCAAGTACGCGCATCTGCGCGCTGAGACTTCGTGAAGTCTGTTCTGCCGGTTCTCTAGACCAACATCTGAATCTGATGTGCATGAGCTGTCGCATCACCAACTAATATTCCCTTCTGCGGTTGGATTGATGTAGTCACTCTGGTTTGTGGTCATCTGATAGAGGCTTTCCATGTTACGTGCCTCCTCCTCTGTTCGGATAGGTTCAATATATCTAGGACCCTGAAAAGGATCCAATGGTGCGATGACCCGGATCTCCGCATCCTCAAAGGTCATTTGTCTTCTCTTTAGGTCGATAACGGCCATGTTACCGATCACCCAATCAATGCCTAATAGTGCTGGATACGGTCTACTATCGCCAATGATCTCTATAACTTCAAAGTCCGCAAAGCTGCGAACTCCGTCAATGTCAACTGGCACCTGCGGTAACCGACCCAGGGGTGACACACGCTATTGATTAGCTAATCTCAGATGGATAGGCGATCCAATTAACTTAGGGCTACCCATCTGTTCCCATGTCTGCTTAGTCAGAACATTTACATCTGATCCCAGATCTAGGATCACCTCATCCATTTCAAATTCTCCAACCTGCGCTGTGAGTCGCATCTCTCTTCCCGTTCTTGTATGTCCTGTAATATTATGAACAACATGATATGTACCGCTCACGGAAGAGGATGGTTGAGACTGATCTATAATGCGCTGAAGTTCCGTGATAGCTTGCTCATTTCTTATGAGTTTTAGACAACTCTGCAGGAAGGAATGTACACTTCCTGTCATCTCATCCTCATCGCATCTTCCCGATGTGGTAGCCTGCGATGTCTATATAAGGCTATCACCACAAGGTTCTTGCTGCGGTATGCCCCTAGATGGCGGTACCTGCGATCCTGATTGTGTAGGGTCATCAAAGAAAGCCTTAGCTTCCTGAAATGTCTGTTTGTTCTTCTATAGGTCGAGTGGTGTTGTTTTATTAAGAGCTTTGCGTACCCACTCCTGACCTGTATTCTTTTTCGTCTCCTGCGATGTCCCACTAGTAGAAACACCGCTGCGAGTCACAATATTGACTCTTGGTTCTGGCTCTTCCTGCTCAGCAGCAATAAGTTGGATGTTTTAGGTTCTCTGATCTTAGCTATCAAGGTAGGACACTCCTCTATAGTATGATCATAAGATTTACAATAGTTGCATGTGGTAGTGGGGCTCTGACAGTCCCTAGCATAGTGTCCTACAACTCTGCAGTTGTAACAAGTAACTGGTCTGCGACCACGACCAAAACCTTTTCCTCGTGAAAAGCCTCCTCCTCAGCCTCGTCCTCTGAATCCTCCTCCATGGCCTCCATAAGCCGGATCATGCTGTGGTCTTGCTGCTGGGCCCTGTGTCTCTGACTGGACCCTATACAAGTCCTGCTTTGCTCCAACCATGAGATCATAGGCTCTGTAGTCATGTTCATCATGGCCTACAGACTTGCAGAAGATGCAGTATAAGTTCTTAGGTGTCTGCACGTAATTTTGAAGTAGAGGGCACTGGTGAGGTAGATGTCCTCGTGTTTTGCATATTTCACACCACGGCCCGTGGGTCTGTGGTAAGGGGTTTGGAGCCCCTGTCGCTATATATTCTACAAAGACTGGACAATTGTCTTTACTATGGCATTCTACTTTACATTTTACGCACCATATGTCTTGCGCAACCTCTTTCCCTTTCTTAAGCTCGTGCAACTGTAATGTGAGATTAGCCAACTGGTTTTGTAAAGTTGCCATGCTTGTACTGCTCTCAGCTAGAGGTGAAGCCTCTAGTTTCATCGCCATCTCCAATGAGTCATCCTGCGTCTGGAGTTTCTGCTGCATTAACGGCAGTCTAATGTGAGGGAGCAGCGCTGCAATAAACCATTCCTTATGCTGCTCCGGTGCGAACTCGAAACTGACTTGGTCGATAAGGGCTTTGAATTTCTGATCAAAGTCCCACACCGACTCTGTAGGTAACTGCTTGATGTCTTTGAGTTCTGTAATACACTGTGACTCAGACTTAGGTTTCTCAAACTCTTTAATCATGGTGGTCTTGACCTGGACAAGTGTCCTGGGTACTGTGGTATACTTTATATACCATGTTAAGGCTCGATCTCTTAGTGTGGTGACCAACTGTACAAGTTTAAGGTTATCGTCATTGATTGCTTTAATGGTCCACATGGCTTCACATAGAAACCAATGCTGCTCTGGGTCTTCTGCCCCTGTTTCCTTAAATATAGGTAGCTTCATATCATCCCCCATTCTATTTCTTCGTGGTGGATGTTGATTTACTGTGTTACTACCACTCGGCGGTATAGGTGGAGGTGATGTAGCGGTGGTAGGTACTGTCTGTGAGCTATTGGATGGAGTTCCTATGGGATTGTTCTGAGTCCCGGTCTGTTTCTGTGGGGTGTAAGGGTGGTAAGGGATACCCCCCTCTGTTCCTTCTGTGGTACTATGACTCTGCTGGCTAGTACTATCTAAACTGTCTTCAAATATTGGAGATCTGAAATCTACTTTATACTTCTTTCCACTACGTGTTCGTCCAATGTCATCAAAATCACTTTCAAACTCTTATGACATTACTATTTCTACTTATTCATCTGAAACTAGATCCATTGTTCCTTTTTCATGTAATAGCATCTTAATGGACAAGTTTAAAGATCTTAGGTACTTACCACGATATCCTTTGAAGAAGTAGCGCTCAGCCTCGCTGAAGCTTTTCCTCTGGTCAGCTGCAAACTCTGTGACGAAGCCTTCTAGCACACTCGCAAGCCAGAAGTCTACTGCCCTCGTGATAGGATTATCAAGGTTCTTCACGGTCTGAATTAGCTCCGGTGTCCAGACAATGTCTCTTTTCTTTTTGAATATGCCTGTATCAGTTAAATTTGATAACCAGTCGTAAAGATCATTCCCAAAGGTCACAAAAAATATCGCATGGATGTCTGTAATGATATGTTTTTGTAACCAGGCCTCTGTATTCAGTTTAGGACTCCTGTTCTCTCGTTCAGCAAACTCTTTCTGGTTAGACCAAACCCACTCATTGAGTTCGTCTCTAGTAGGGCGCCACCAGAACATCAGTGCTCTGTTTGTTCAAAACCGACAATGGAACCATTTGTTGGCTATCATGGGCAGACCCGGGTTTACTGTGTTTAACCAACAACACCCCTATCTCACTGGCCCTTTCGGTGACAGACCGCGAAGCGGCCTGAAGTATCACCCGAAGTGATTCTAATGTGTTGGCCAAGGACTCAAGCGTCTTGGACCAGGTTCTATGGCAGCCTACTTGCGACTCGCAGCTCTGCTAGCCGCGAGGCCTCTTTCTCGGCGTGTCACGTGACCCTTCTGCTTGCGTTGCGTGATCTCCTCGTCTCGCAACTCTTCTGACCGCAATATCTCTCTCTTCCTGTTGCGCGGTCCCTTTCTGCGTCACGCAACTTCCACTGACTCGCGATGACCCCATCCTTATCAGCTCGCCGCATACCGGGCGACACGTAACTTCCTCTCCAACGATAAGTCCTTACCCTACGGTATCGTGCACTGTAGCTCCTCTTCTGGTGTGGTATCGCCTCTCTGCGATATCCTACTCCTATGGCTCAGCACACTTAGCGTTGTTCGTGTCGACTTGCAGGACTCAACATACCAGACTGTTTAACACTGCGACTAGTGACTGTTCAAGCAAAGCATAAATGAACCCTCATACAACATGCCCAAGACTTCAACTTATGTTTATCCTTCTATATTACTGTGAATTGGACAATGCATACATACATTCAACTGTAACAAGGCTCATATAATAACTAACAGATGCAACAAATAAACACAACACATGAATCAATCGCATAACACCCAATTTTAACATGGTTCACCTCCAGGATGGAAGTTACGTCCACATAACTGTGTTTTTATTATAGCTCAGGGGAAGGTAAACACAGTTCTACTGCACCGCATATGCATCTTGATATCTTCTCTCTTAGATCTCTTTTCTATCTCTATATTGTCTCTCTTACAATATACTCTTCCCTCTTTGTCAATCCCTGCGGATTGTTACAATACAAAATAACAGTAAGCTAACAGACTACTGATGATCTGACTAGCTGGATGGCCTAAAATGACCAAAATGCCAACCTTTTACAATACAAAATACATCCCTTTATAGGTAGCCCGAAGGTCTCTCCATTACAACACTGTGGGGCTGTTCCAACAGTAACCCAAACCCTAACTAGTGACAGTCGGCGTATCTGTACTTTGAGGTAGCTGCTATCCGTCACACCACAGCTCTCTGCAGTCTTCCATGCTTCCCGGCACTGACCATGGGTACTATGCACCGCTTCCCTTCACCACAACTTCCTGCAGTCTTCCATGCTTCCCAGTGCTGACCATGGGTACTGGCGCTACTTCCCTTGCTGTCCTTTGTCTTCAATACCTCGGCCTTGTTGCTCCTTTTCCTTTATGAGGGTAGCTGAACCCTCTTGTCTTCCGCCGCTGCCTTCAATGCAGTGGGTGAGCTCTCTCTTCTCGACCGCTCAGGTACCGTCGTCTTCCTTGACTTCTCTGTCTTCTACGTCATGGTTTCTGGCTTTGATCTGTAGCTAGAAACCTGCTACAGTGTCGTAGCTCTGCCTCTTGTATCTTCGCCAAAACTGTCTATCCGTCAAAATAGCAGCTTCTTCTGTAGCTGCAGGAACCTACTCCAACAACAAACACCGTTCAAACTGGTCTATTAGCAAGAGGCAATGATTCATATGTAATACATCATTCCCAGTCTGCACATTGCCGCTGCGATCGGAATGGATGATGATGCTGCGCTAGAGGAGCGCATGGTGCAACTGATACAGTTGGACAAAGACCGTTTCATTTTAGGTTTCCACCAGTGCATTATGAAAGATCAACAGAAGGCATGGCATGATCGCCACATAAAGAATAAAAAATTTCAGCAAGGCAATTTAGTACTGTTATATGACATCAAATTGTTGAAGCATCTGGGTAAGCTACAAATGCAATGGCTTGGCCCATATCTTATCAATTCTATTACCTCTGTAGGTGCAGTTCAATTATAGCAGTTAGATGGCATGGTACTACTAAAGCTTGTGAATGGAAGCCACTTGAAGCCCTATTGGATGGGGGACAGACCGCGCAATGCCTGAAGCACTGTGCACTAAAAAAAATTTAAGAAGAGAGAGAGATGGGATAAATAAAAAACGGAAGGGTGTGCCTGAAAGTAGGGGCTGTGAAATATTAGGGGGTAGTTGACTCAACAATAAGTAGCTAATTATCCAGGAAAATGTTGTGCACCAGGATGGGGCTGTGCTAAGGGGATGGGGCCACGCCAAGAGAAATGACCTGCGCCCAAGAACGCAAAATATTGCACGACAGGAGGTCGTCGTGCAAGAGTAAGTGGCTCGCATTATACGGAAGAAACTATGACGGTGACCAGACATCACATAAATATGCAATAACGGCTGTCAAAGAGGTAAACGATGGCACAGTTGACGTCATGTTTAATGATAGCAGATCCGAGAGGTGGGGCGGTAGAATCATAGGTGTATTTGGCACACAAATGAATGATTTAGTCATAATGATGGACCCGAGTGATTCATGATGGAATTTGAGGTGAAGATGGTGTTATAATTCGAGGACCGGCAGTCGAGCGAACACCATTAGGCAGTGTTGCACTGAGCAAAGTTGCAGGAGGGATGGGCTGGGTAGTTGAAGGGAGCTCCGCTGAGTAAGGTAATGAACATCTAAAGGGAAATGTAGGCTACCCTTGATATGGGGCAGGCTGTGAGTGATAATGCTGTCTCAACGGAAATTGATGAAGAAGTTGCAAGTATGCGAGTTAGTTTTCCCAAGACATAAGTGTTTGACAGAGTCGTCCTTGGCTATATTTCTCCCAGTTGGTCTGAGGCGCAGACTAAGACACCCACGAGGAATCCAGATGGGACCAGAGTTCTTGCCCCACTTAAAAAAGTCTATAGGAACAGGGAATCAGGTTGATTTCAGGAAGCCTGGGCTGATCCTGAATACGAGGAAGGACAAGGGCGCAGAAGCGGGACTGACTTCAAAATTTGCAGCTGCAGACAATTACTGGCTAGCAGGACGCTTCCTGGAGAGTGACAACAAATGGAGAATGATGTAGTATTCATGGATGCTGGAACACGATTGCACCGAAGGATGTGAAGCTATAGAAGGGTGCCTTGGTCAGCAACACTCGACCTTGGAGGAGGCAGTTGCATCCAACTGCATAGTTCAACAAGTTTAGAGTAGTGGCACATCGCTCCTTGCGAGGATTTTTCTGCCCTTCAGGTTTCTAAGTACACCATGTTTAGTCAACGTGGCTCGAGGGCGAGCCACAAGACTGTTAAATTTTCATATGCTAAGCTAGATCATTAGTATTTCATTTCGATTTCATAACAAAAGCATATAAACAGGATCACTGAAAGATAGACAAGCACAACCATACAAAAGGAGAACACAAAGATTTATCCTGGGAAAACCCTAAAGGGAAAAACCCAGCAAAAGCTTCCTCAATATAGATGCCCCAAAAGATAAAAGATAAAACCAACAAGGAGATCAAAGCCTGATCCTCCTCCTTCTCCAGCTACTTCTCTTCTCCATTAATGCGCTACATAATTGAGAGTATGTGCTCAAATGAGGAGAGCTATGCATCTATTTATATTCATTCGTTCACTTCAATTAACTCATCCGACATGTAGGCTCGAGTTAATCATGTAGGCTCGAGTTACACATGTAGGCTCAAGTAACCACACTGGGGTGCTAATGACCCACCTTTACAATTAGAGGGGACAACCTCATGACTCTTATTAGTTCCTCCGATTAGAAGCATCGGGGTACAAGATAATACAAGTGGTTCTCCTGGTAGGACCATCGGGGACCACAAAAGATACATATAGAATATTCTTCGAAGTTACAATATTTCAACACTCCCCCTTAACGAGAGGGGTATTCTACAACAAAATCAACAACAACAATCGTAGGAGAGAGATAGAGGACATCATCAACATCATCAGGGTAATACATCTATAAATCATTGGAAACTTTTCAACATCATATAGTCTTCGTCTTCAATATTTGATGACAACAACTCTTTAATCAACATTAGCATCTTTTGACCTTTTGATCAGCAACATCTTCAACACTTTGATCTTTCGATCAGCAACATCTTCAGCACTTTGACCTTTCGATCAGCAACATCTTCAACACTTTGATCTTTCGATCAGCAACATCTTCAGCACTTAGACCTTTCGATCAGCAGCAACATCTTCAGCACTTTGACCTTTCGATCAACAACATCTTCGACGCTTTGACCTTTCGATCAGCAACATTTTCAGCAACATCTTCAACACTTTGACCTTTCGATCAGCAGCAACATCTTCAGCACTTTGACCTTTCGATCATCACCAATATCTTCAGTACTTTGATCTTTCGATCAGCAAAGACATCTTCAGCATTTTGACCTTTCGATCAGCAACATCATCACATTCTGATTAGTAACATTGTGATCAGCACCATCATCATACTTCAACTCTCGAACAGAATCATCATCATCATATTCTGATCTTTTGATCAGTATGTCATCATCATCACATACTGATCATCATCATCGTCACACTCTGATCTTTCGATCAGTACATCATCATCATCATACTCTTGATCATTCGATCAGTACATCATCATCTTACTCTGATATTTTGATCAGTACATCATCATCCTCATAAAAACATCATCATCATGAAAACATCAACATCATCAAAACATCATTATGATCAAAACATTCAACATCATCAAAACATCAAAATATCATCATCATCACACTCTGATCTTTCGATCGGTACATCATCATCATCATAAAATCATTATCATCAAAACATCAACATCATCATCATCAAACTCTGATCTTTCGATCAGTACATCATCATCATCATCATCAAAACATCAACATGATCCTTCCTTTCGGAATTACGGGATCAACATGTCTGTGGTACTCAGATGATCCTTCTTGTCGGAATTACGAGATTTAGGTCTTTACGGGGTTACTAATGATCCTTCCTTTCCTTTCGGAATTACGGGATCAACACATTTGTGGAGCTTAGACGATCCTTCCTTTCGGAATTACGGGATCAAGTCTTTACGGAGCTACTAACGATCCTTCCTTTCGGAATTACGGGATTTAGGTCTTTACGGAGTTGCTAATGATCCTTCCTTTTAGAATTATAGGATCAACACATTTGTGGAACTCAGACAATCCTTCCTATTGGAATTACGAGATCAACACATCTGTGGAACTCAGACAATCCTTCCTGTTGGAATTACGGGATCAAGTCTTTACGGAGCTACCAATGATCCTTCCTTTCGGAATTACGGGATTTAGGTCTTTACGGAGTTTCTAACGATCCTTCCTTTCGGAATTACGGGATCAACACATATGTGGAACTCAGACAATCCTTCCTATTGGAATTACAGGATCAATTCAATGATCCTTCCTTTTGGAATTACAGGATTTAGGTCTTTACGGAGTTACTAACGATCCTTCCTTTCGGAATTACGGGATCAACATAGTTGTGGAACTTAGACAATCCTTCCCATTGGAATTACGGGATCAACACACATTCTTGAGTACCAAATTCACTGGATCTATTCTGAACCGAGGTTCAAGGATGATGCAATCCTACTACCTTCTCGATGACCAAAGTTCACCGGATCCGTTCTGAACCAAAGTTCAAGGATGATACAATCCTGCCACCTTCACGATGATCGAAGTTCACTGGATCCATTCTGAACCGAAGTCCAAGGATGATACAATCCTGCCACCTTCTCGATGACCGAAGTTCACCGGATCCGTTCTGAACTGAATTCCAAGGATGATACAATCCTGCCACCTTCTCGATGACCGAAGTTCTCTGGATCCATTCAGAACCGAAGTTCAAGGATGATACAATCTTTCTACATTCTCGATGACCGAGGTCACCGGATCAATTCTGGACATATGTCCCAGGATGATACAATCCCTCTTCATTCTCGAAGACCAAGGTCTCCAGATCACTTCTGGACATATGTCCCAGGATGATACAATCCCATTGCAACATCACTACTCCCCCTTTCAAGGAAGGTCTTTCCAAACCACACCAAGCTTGTCTCGAAAGTGTTCGAACTTTACTCGGGACAGAGGCTTCGTCAGCACATCACCATCTAAACCATCATTATCTACATCTTCAGTATGTGAATACTGAACTATCACCATCTGTATCTCCAGTATGTGAATACTGAAAGCATCATCTATATCTTCAGTATGGGAATACTGAAACATCATCATCTGCATCTTTATCTTGTATGTAGAAATATCGGATTTGTGTGTGTTACAACGAAACACAGGGTTCTTTGTTATCACAACTCTCGTTATCACATAGAATCAATGTAGTATCCATCTTCAGGTCAAGGAGACCTGATATCAGCTTCCGAAGCCATATGGCTTCACAACTTAGCAGAGCAATCTGCTATGTATTCTGCTTTTGTTGTTCTAAGAGAAACACTGGACTGTTTCCTGCTAAACCATGAACTCATAGCAGACCCCAAACAAAAGCATCTACCTGATGTGCTTTTCCTATCTGAGATACTTCCAACCCAATCTGCATCTGTATAGCCATACAATCTGTAGTCATGGCTACCATCATAGTATAGACCAAGGTCTATAGTCCCTTTCAAATATCTCATCACATGTTTTGCAGTTACTAGGTGAACCCATCTTGGTTGAACAAGATATTGACTTAAGGTGTTCACAGCAAAAAAAATGTCTGGTCTGGTATTTGTTAAGTACATCAATGACCCAATGATCTATCTGTAATGAGTCGCATCTACTAACTCTGATGACTCATCATCTAACAGCTTCAGGTTGGAGTCCATGGGTGTGGCCATGGTTTGCATTCCAACATATTTAACCTCTTCAATATCTCTACCGCATACTTTCCCTGGTTGAGAAATATTTCTTCTGAACTTTGTCATATTTCCAGACCTAGGAAATAGTGCATTAACCCAAGGTATTTCATCTCAAATTCTTCTGCTAGTTTCTTCTTGCTTTCCATGATCTGTTTCTCCTTCCCTGTCAAGAATAAGTCATCCACATATAATAACAGGATGACAGGTTCATCTTCTACAACCTTGATATAAAGGTTAGGATCAACTTTACTCTTGGTAAAACCCTTAATTGACAGGAAATTGCCATACCAAGCTCTGGGAGCTTGCTTCATGCCATAGAGGCCCTTCTTCAACTTACATATATGAGTCCATCTGTCTTCAACTTCAAATCCTTTCGATGTAAAACTCTTCCCCAATCATACCATTAAGGAAGGATTGTATTTACTTCATCATGGAAGTAACTACCATCATAGTTCTGAAGGAAGTGTACCTTGCTTCCTAAAGTAAGTGTCTCTTCAAAATTAATTCCCTCTTTCTTATAGAAACCTCTAGCCACAAGTCTTTCCTTACTTCTATCAGCGACATATTTTATCTTGCAAATCCATTTGTAAGATACCACATGCTTGCTTTCTGGTTTGAGTACTATATCCCAAACATCATCATAACATCTTCCATGAGTTCGTCTTGTCAGATCATCAACATATCCTAGTCTTCTGTATTCAACTTTGAAGGTTGGAACCCACTTTACACTTGGTAAAGTCTCGATCCATCAGGAAGCTGTCCATCATGTCGTACCATGTCGATCTCAGATATCTTCTGTAGTCACTCCCCCTAAAGTGGAGTATTATCTTCCTTCTTCATTCTGTATAAATGATTCTATGCTTGATATATACTGGTCAATAGAGTATGTCATGTCATAGTCTATTCTTTCTGAGGAAAATCACGATTCTTGCTTTGTACACTTGTTCTTGCAGATCCATATGGAAGATACTACGTACTTCCCTTTATGTCTCGAAATCATATCATATACATCATTCCCCATAATCAACTGTTATTCTTTGATCATAGCTTCTTTCATAGCATTTTTTTTTCTTCATCTTGAGTTATCTCTCATACCCATGGTGGTCTTCATCCTTCGAGGTGGATCTACCGCTCTTTGAAGCTCTTTCTTTCGTCATGGTGTCTCTGACCCTAGGAGCTTCATATTCATGTTTATTGAATTGTCATCACTTGTTCTTCGGAACAAGTCTCATCCTTCTTTTCTTTTAGGAGGTTGTATAGGACCTTTCCTACAATTCAAATGCACCAGTTGCATGGTTAGAACTACATATGCATAATGACAAATTCTTATGCATCATGCAACTATTTAACCAATACAAAATTCATCCATATCTCATAGAAACTTTCTATATGCCTTCCATCTCTACCATGACATCATTGAGATTGTGCACTAATCCAAATAGGTTTCATTCTAGATAAGTAACAATGGATATTTGTATAGAACCATGAGCAACTTACCCATCACATGCATGCAAACAACACATCAACTGAATATAATCAAATGCATAACAAAACAATATCATTAAATGACAATTGAATACTTATCTTTTGTTTGTTTTCTGGGTAGACTCCTTCTTGATCATTCTGCTTCATCATCTTCTTCATCCATGAAATCATCATTTCTTATCCAAATGATAAGATGGATAAGAGGTTCGTCAAGAATTGAGTTCTTCATATTCCTCATCACTTAAGGGATCTTCTTTGAATGGTGAGAGCTTGATCTTCAATTTGCTCCCATCTTTCTTCTTCTCTTCTTATGAGACGAGCTTCTTCTTCTTCCCAGAGTCAACTAAAAGTAATCACTTCCTTTTGGCACACATTCCTCACATGAATGAATCCCATGATCATGGGAGGCCATTCTCTGCTTCTTCTTCTACCGCTTCAAGATGTTATGCATTCTGGATCTTCACATTCTTCAACTGTTTTCTCAAATCCATATTCTGAATGATGTTCTTATCTTCAAATAGCTTGATCAAGGAATCAAACATATTTGGTGTCTTTAAGGAAGAAACTTGTGGTACAAGTTGATCCGTGATTGAATCAACAATGATCTTCTTGGCCTTGATCAAGTTCTTCTTGTGTAAGGATTTGAGGCTCATCTCCCTCTAGAGCTGGAATCTCTCTACTCATGTAGGTGTCCAATTCATTTTCTTCAGAGAGATCAAATACTTCCATGCTTGGAAGTTTTCAACTTCACCAAGCTTATCATCAAGCTGATGTGATAGATCACTTTGAAATGAGAACTTCAAATGCAAATAGCAAAAGATTAGATCTTACCGATTTGAGGTGTCCATCCTGCTTCCGGAGCTGGCTGATCTAGGGTTTGTCAGAGAATAAATGCTCGGAATCAAATTCCGCTTCGACAGAAAGATGCACCCTTCAATGGAGAGTCAGTCTAGCCTTCTTTTGCTGATCGATCATGGATAGAGACCCAAAAAATAAGAAGCCCTAGATTCTTTAGCTACACAATGTCTTCTTTTAGGGTGGCTCTGATACCATGTTAAATTTTCATATGCTAAGCTAAATCATTAGTATTTCATTTCAATTTCATAACAAAAGCATATAAACAGGATCACTGAAAGATAGACAAGCACAACCATACAAAAGGAGAACACACAGATTTATCCTGGGAAAACCCTAAAGGGAAAAACCCAACAAAATATTCCTCAATATAGATGCCCCAAAAGATAAAAGATAAAACCAACAAGGAGATCAAAGCCTGATCCTCCTCCTTCTCTAGCTACTTCTCTTCTCCACTAATGCGCTGCACAAGTGAGAGTGTGTGCTCAAATGAGGAGAGCTACACCTCTATTTATATTCATCCGTTCACTTCAATTAACTCATCCGAAATGTAGTCTCGAGTTAATCATGTAGGCTCGAGTTACACATGTAGGCTCAAGTAACCACACTTGGGTGCTAATGACCCACCTTTACAATTAGAGGGGACAACCTCATGACTCTTATTAGTTCTTCCTATTAGAAGAGTCGGGGTATAAGATAATACAAGTGGTTCTCCCGGTAGGACCATCAGGGACCACAAAAGATACATATAGAATATTCTTTGAAGTTACAATATTTCAACAAAGACTATGTTGGGGGCCTGTTGGCAAGGGGATGGAGGTAAGTGAGTTGTGCAACATCTAGGATGCTGCACATACTCATGTGACACCATTTAAGACAAAGATAACACGATAGGCGGAAAATAGTCCACTTTCTATATTTTCATGTCATTTTTGTACTCATTGACCATTTCTTCAGAATATTGGTCCTTAGTGGTTAAATTAGTTAGAAGGTTGTGAGAATTTAGTTAGAAGTGGACCTTGAATGTAAAGGCACAAGCCTATAAATAGAAGAATTATGCATGTAAGAAGATATAAGGAGATAGAGAGAAAGAGTGAATACTGTATGTAATACTAGACACAGCTATACTAGATCGGTGTCTTTTTTTGATCTACGATTTGTTCTGTGGACTTAATACGATGTGATGTAGATTGATCTGAGCTTCTATTGCCTCTTTTCTTTTCCTGTTTTACATTGCTAAGATTCTAATGTTGAATGATATATAGATCTGCACATGAATAATACAATGCTTCCTGCTTTCATCTTTTAGATTTGTTTTTTCCCACTCGTAGATCTGCTGAAATGATGAATGACTAAATGCAACATGATGAATGGTTTAGTAAGTAAAATAGATATGGAAATTATGCTGATGAATGTTTGATGCCCCAACCCTCCTCTATACTGCGAAAACTTGGTTCTGACAACTCTCCCTTGAACATCTTGGGTGAGACCTCATCCGCTCTGTGGGTGTTGTTGGACGGAGTAAAACCTATCTGGGCCTATGCTTAGAGATGATTGTGGTGTGTTGAGCATTGACAGAGTGGAACCCTTGTCGAATGGGTTTTGTTGGTCAGGATTGTGCCAACAATGAAAATAATTGTTCTAGTAGGAAGATCACATATGGAGAAATGTATGATCAAGCCTTAACAATTTAGGCCAAGAAGAGAAAGAACAAGAATGAAGAACATTCCTTCCAAGAATAGAATGACATCTCACAACTCAATAGTTCAGTTGTGATGTGAAAGGACAATTTGTGAAACAATGTCACAAGAAGGAAGAACAAAAGGATGATATCTTCTAGAAGTACTAGTTGATCATATATAATGATGTTTGGATATGATCTTAAGACATGAAGGGAATTTTTATGAAGAAGAGCGAGTACATTGTCGATCGAAGTATCAAAAGATATGAAGTAAGATTCATGGTTTCTATCAACGAATAGAGTCGATTATAGGAACTAGACTTGCCTCTTCAGTAGTAGATATTACACTAGAAAATTGGTGTAACAAAAGTAGAAGAACATATCAAACAACCTATATGGTTTGAGACTCTCTACAAGAACCACCTATGCACATAAGGATTTGTACAATAGGAACCCATGGGATAGCACATACAGTCACATGAGAAACTTGAGGATCAACTAGAGTGATGGAGATCCCAACCTTTACTACAAGGTTGAAGATAGAATCCTATAAAGGACAAGAGAAAACATGCAACAAAGTTCGAGATGAAGGATCTTGATATCTAGTGACATAGATGGATACAAAGAAGACTAACAGCAGAGGAGAATAACTGTCACCCCAATGTACTAATATAGATGCAAAGGGAGGATGGTGCTCCACCTAAGAGGGAGTGACTATTGTAGATCTCAAAGTTTGAGAATCTTGACATGATTCTCGAGATTAGAAGCATGATGAATTCCAGAAGAAATTTTACTTATCCAAGTAAAATATGCAGAGCAAATGGTGTGGTACCTAAAGGGAATTGCAAAGGTATGATGACTTTGTTTGAGTTGGTAGTAGTACGCACTCCAAAATATTAAAGAAAGCACAGTGTTTATCTCAATGCAACCAAGGATGAATATATTGCAGCTAAGAGGAAAGCAAGTAAAAATTCCTCAAGTAATGAGGAATATGATCCAGAAGAATTATACTGATGAAGATGAAAATTATACTCTTATCCATTCCATCATTGGATAAAAGGGGGTGTTGTGATCTGTGATGTAAGAAGACTTGTTTAGTATTTCCAATCATGAGCAATATAGGAATAGGTCTTCAGATTCAAATGATGAACTTGAACACTTTTGGTAGAGACTCTAGCAATTCAAGAAGACAAAGATCAATATGGAGTCTATGAAACAAACAAAGGTAAGTATATTAATTGTCATTTCCTATATATCTAGTTGTTCAAGATGTGTACATAGATATGTTTCTAGATTCAGGAAATGTATTATGCATATTAGAATATTTGTAGTATACTATTAATATGCAGGTGATGGGTAAGTGGCTTATGTTGTTGTATAATGTTCAATTGCTACTTATGCAATAATGTCTTGGCAAGATGGAGGACATATAGAAAGCTATACTTTTTAGATGTGTAGTTCAATATGGTTATACTGATGACTGTTTAGCTCAGTATTGTTATACTAATGGCTGTTGAGATGATTGGTTCAACATTGAGATGCTGAGATGTGTAGTTCAATATTGCTATACTGATGAGCTTAGTATTGTTATACTGATGGCTGCTGAGATGAATTGTTCAACATTGATATGCTGAGATGTGTAGTTCAGTATTGTTATACTGACGAGCTCAATATTATTATACTGATGGCTGCTGATATGATTGGTTCAGCATTGATATGCTGATTGTTGAGATGGTTGATTTAGTATTGTTATACTGATTGTTAGCACTCAAAATATACCCAAGGTTGTAAAAGGTAATATTAAGGTAAAAACAAAAACCACTTTTAGAAAGAAATTGGATTTTCTTTCTAGAGAGGGATCTCTCACATATAAATTTAACAAGGCCAAATATTGGAGTCAACAATTTAAGTTATGCGGATGGTTGAAACAACACATATAACTATTGGGAAATGGAGTCAAAACATATAAAGATAATACAAAGCTTCATACACAGAATTTCAATAAAGGCAAGATAATCATTTAGTTACAATCATTCATTGATTTCAGGCGATAAGAAAGAAACATGAATAGTCCATCAATATAGAGCATCACAAGATGAATTCCATATCAACTTTAGAGGAAATGTTTGTGAATATTTGAAACAATAGCCAGGGCATAACATGTATGAATTCTGAAACTATTAAACACTATTTTCAAATATGAAAGAAAACAAAATGGAAGATAAACACTTAGAAAACATTCACAAGGAAATAAGCCACAGACTGTGACATAAACAACACATGAATATTTGAAGATCAACTAGCATTCGACTCTATAATTTTATTCAAAACAAAGTTTTCACAAAAACATCAGGCCAAACCTACGGGTTTCAACCCCCAATACATCAAATAAATTCAAATATATACAAAAATAGTTTCTTCCCCAAGAAGATCAATAACCAACTAATCTGTTAATCATAAGATTTTTTGTAACCATATCCCTAATAACTAGGAATACTAATTACATGCTTTGATTGAAATAACAGATTGCTTGATTATAGCAAACTCCGTAACTGCAAGGCATCACGAACAAACAGCTTCCCGAACTGCAACACCTGTCTTCATGAATGTAGTATGTATTTGGTCTTCCCAAATTTCTCCATGATCTTCCACTGTTCCACATTTTGAGTGTCGTACTCTGTCATCTCTCTTATTGACACCTCCAAATCCACATAAGATTCATAAGACACAACTGGTAATCCTTTTTTAATAATTAAAAACCTTTCCAATATCTCAAAGTCTTCTGTCAACTTTTCCACAATAACCTTTCCTGTCCACCCTTTGACTAAATCTTAAAATTTGGAATGATCCATGTGATTTTGTACCAATAAGCTATGATATTGTTCCTAAAAAAACAACCTTCCTTCGTCATCCCAAAAATAACGGAGAACATCATCAAATAAATCTTTAAAAGTAGTCCTGAAATCCTTTATTTGAGAAGACATTTAATTTGCCTTATCCTTCACCACTTTCATGAGTTTATGTTTATTGATAAAATTCTTCGCCCATAACACAATTTCTACCCTGTCTTTGATCCCAATGTCCTGCAAATTTTGATATGTTAAAGAATTCAAGAAATTCACAACATTGTGAGCAGTTTTCAAAGGCTTCTTTTCCATAGTTTCATTGGCCAATTTCAATCTTTGAGTAGCCAAATTTACTAGTGCGCTTTCATCATCAATAAAATTTAAGTAATGCTTGAAATTATTGATTTCCACAGACAAAGTATCCCAAATCAAATGTTTAGCTCCCTGTAAAGGAGATCTTCCTGTATTTCCTTCTTTTAATTCATTGAATTTTTTCTATAATTGGCTTTTATCATTCCACGCTTTATTCTTCTCTCTAATGCTCTTAGCCAATTCTGAATTGATATTTTCATTCTCATCTTTCAATTCTTTAATCTCCACTTCTTTCAAGCTCACCTGAGACATAGGAACTAATAAAGCATCTGAAGAAAATTCATTTAATGGTCTTTCAACATTAACAAGGGGTAAATCAGTATCAACAAAGGGTTGATTCATCAGTTATTCCATAACCTCTTTTTCATCATTTTGATCTTTTTTCAACTTTGCAATTTGAGCTATCAATTCAGACCTTTCTGCCTCCCACTTGTTTTTCTCCTCCTTCAACTTCAATGATTTTCCTTTATAATCCATCACTTCCTGATAGACTTTCTCTTTCTCTTCTTGAAATGCAAACAATTCTGAAGATTGAACATGTTCAACATTAGGGACTTTAAGCTTCTTTTTCAACACTTGAATGGTATTATCCTTCTCCTCTAGAAGTTTCTTGGTCGCCTGCATATTACTTGGTTCGGTCCCTAAGCTTATAACATCTCCCTGCAACTTTTTAATTTGAATCAAATTTGCTTTATTTTCAACCTTCTCATGCTTCAATTGAACTTCCATCTTATCTACAAGAGATTGTAATTTAGTAATTTTCACAATTGCATGTAACAAATCAGAATAAATAACATCTCCAGTTTGTTTATGGAGCTGTATTTTATCAAGAACATTGATTTTGTCCAGCTTCACCTCCATTTCAGACACTTTCTTATCACTTACCACAACAAATTTTAGGGTATCCCTCTCTGTGTCTCGAGTAGAAATCAATGAAGTCTTTTGATTGATTAATTTCTTAACTCGACGAAGTAGATTCTTAGTTTCCTCCGATGACTACATTTTTTTTATCAACATAACTCAACATTAACTCTCTCCTAGATTTGTAATGGGAATTGGGCCTTGTTTTACTTTCATCTCCGAAATAATATTGATGCATCTGTACAAAATTTTTCTGGAACAGGACCATCTTCTTTAAATCTTTTGAAAATATTTCTTCTGAAATAGTTTCCTCATATTGAGCATGTGTTTTGATCTTTTTATGGGAATCTTTTTCTACGTCCATTCCATCTGCTTCAGAAAGATTCCTTTTATTCATATAATGCTAGAATTAACAGATGCTTGAGCTGCTACAGCCAATCTGTCCCTCCTATCTTCATCAGCTTCTATATTTTCTTCAAAATTAGACATATTTGGTATTTTGTCTAATCCCTCAATAATTTGATGATCAAATGGCTTATTTTTGTTCAGTTGCTTCCTCCGAGAAATAATATGGTGTGGGCCCTAATTCACTTTTCCCTCTTTTTGAAAATCCATAACTTCTAACAATTTCTCAATGACTAACAAGGCACTTTTATTCTTAAAAATGAAAGGACCGACTTTGAGAGGAAATTTAACATTAGAAGATTTTATAAATGCCCCAAAATGTTCCTCTTCTACATATAACCTCTGTCTCATGAACTCTAATGCAAATATTCTTGGGGTCAAGAAAATGGGTAACCTGTATGGTTCTCCAGTGAACCCATACACTCTAAAAATATTAAATTCTTTATGCAAAAACCAATCTATTGTTTTGTCTTCTGAAGAAGACTGCAACATCAGTCTCATATCTTCCAACACCCTTGGTAAGACATCATTGAAAAGCATTTTGTATATTTCAGCCATGATTGTATTCACGAACTTGAACATGTTAATCTATTTCAGAAGGTCTGGAGAGAACATGGTAGACAAGAACTGCAACTCTGATACATTTGAACACAAAAACATGTTCAACAAATATGACTGATACCTGAAGAACTTGAATTTAGGAAATTCAACCAATTGGGTATGGATTACTTCGGCTAAATACTCATCGAGATTAAAACAAGGAATTGAATGGGATTCATGATCAGTCGAACCTATACTTAGCAAAAAACCTAAGATGACTTCGTTGATATGCGTATCATCATCCAAACCCAAAACTTGACTAACAAGTGACATGACCAATTGGACTACCTCCTTGAAAATATTGACATTATATGGCAGAAATAAACCCTCTAACGATTGACCATCTTTCAGAATACTGGATAAAAACTGACATCTGACTTCGATTTTACAATTTTTATACAATTCAATTAAGACTTGCTCATTGAAAGATTCAGAGCTTTCAGGGAAACTATCAGGCAAACTCAATACCTCGCAAACAGTTTTTACGTCAACTCTACAAAGGATTTTTGATGTTGTATGACTCATAATAACTCTTTTGGAAGATGAATAACTATTCGCACACCATCCGACAAATTCAGGGAAAGGTAGGGTTTGTTCAATAGCAAAGTAATATAAGAAAGAAATGCAGACATTTAGAATATCATTCCCTTGTGAATTATGCTGCCACAAACACTCTTTTGAAACTGATACACTACATACTAATAGAATAGGATCAAACACATTCCTCTCCCTATCAACAACAACCTCTTCTCTCTCATCTAGAACTCTGCACAATATTTCTGAACCCTGCTCCTTCTCCATAATAAAACAACGGTAACAAGTCTTCAACAAAGTCTCAGTGTTTTAAGGATTACCTGGTAACTATTGGATACGTAGAAGTTGACTTTCGGAAAAATATGGTGCACTGTCCCTTCTTCTTTTCACCAGTAGCGTGCAAACAAAATGACTTTACCTAGGTCAACTAACTTTTTATACAACGGATCATTCCGGGACCCTCAACAAGTTGTTTTTCCTTTACCTCTTTCCTCATTGGAACTCACTAAAAGTCGCCACGTGGAAAGTGGTTTAAATTTCAGTACCACTCATCCTTTTTAATTATCTCATAGCTTTGTGCTTTGGAGTAGACTATGACTGTTGATAAGACTTCATCTCTTGTTTGAACCATTGGATCAAACCTGTTCTACGCAATTCGCTATCCTTTCTCTTTTTTTCAATCATGCATCTTCACATCGCGGACTACCTCATGACCGTAGATTTTATTTACTTTATCTCTTGGCCATCGATCTTGCTATCTTGTTAACCAATTGCGCTTCTCCGTCAAAACTTCTTTCTCGTGCAACTTTTCCTAGTGGATCAATTTGCAACCGTAGATTTTCACGCTCATAAATATACACCTTTGAATTGTGTAATGAATTAACCAAAGTGCGCATTTTTAATAAGAGACTCATGACTACCAACCCTTTACCAATTTTTATATATGACTTTATCATTTCTTGATCACATCCTTCCTCAATTGTTCAACATAGAGGGTGTTAACAACTGGCTCCAACTGGGGATGATATCCTCCCTGTGAGGTATCAAAGAACTCGTAGACCAGGTGCATGTTTATAACTTTTGTAAACAAACCTCCAAAATTTTTACTTTTTCTCTGATATATATTTTCTAAATAAAGAAAAATGGTTACCCTCCAAAATCTTAGGGCCTTCACTCTGGGCTTCAAAAATATTCGGTTCGCCATATGTAGTGCTTTCAATAAAATAAATATTTACAAACTATGGTACAAATTTTACCCTCCACCTTAGGATAGGTAATGTTTTAAAAATATTTTGTTAACAGGGTTACTCTCCAGTGAAACCCCATTTGGATATTCCAAAATGAATGCATTTTCCCCTCTATGACCTGCAATAACATAAGGACCTACCCACATGTGGTCAAATTTTCCATGCTTGTCTTCCCTAGGAGCATCCCATTTTAATACCAGGTCATCAATTTGGAACTCTTCTTCTTTCACCCTTCTATCAAAAGTATTTTTCATTTTTTCTTGATGTTTCTGCACTTTATGATAAGCTTTATTCCTTTGCTCCTCTAATTCGATAATTTGGTTTATTCTTCTCTGCATATGGTTCGGCTCATCCTGCTGTTCCTAAAAATATTTCATAACTGGTACACCCAACGATGCTGGAAAAATGACTTCAGTTCCATATACCAATTGAAAATGAGACATTCCAATTTCCCTTTTAATGCTAATTCTATCAGCCCACAAAGCATACTTAATCTTGGTGTGCCAAGATCTTTTGTTATCTTCTAACAACTTCTTAATAATTCTTACCAAATTGTTATTAGAAGACTCCGCAATCCGTTTCCTTGTGGATAGTAAGCAGTTGAATGATTTAGACTGATATGATATTTATGACAAAAATTAATCATCTTTTTGGATTTAAAATCTGCTGCATTATCAGTCACTATTCTTCTAGGGCACCCAAACCCAGCCGATATATTTTCTTCAAGAAAATCCATAATTATTGTCTCGGTAGCTCTCCTAGTAGGTATTGCTTCAATCCACTTCATGAAATAGTTTGTAGCTTTTAGAATCCATTTATGTTGTCCTGAAGAATTTGGGTTTATTTCTCCAATGAAATCCAAACCCCACTGCTGAAAAGGAGCTTCTACTGTTATTAGATTAAGAGGAAATGGAATTACCTTTCTCTTACCATTAAAAATCTGGCATTGGTGACATGTGCTAGTTTCTTTGTACACATCCGAAAACAATGATGGCCAATAATAACCTGCTCTCAAAATTTTGTTTGGTGTCACTTTCCAAGAGTGATGTCCCCCACAGTCTCCTTTATGAAATTCCTTCACTGTTTTTTGGGCTTTGTTTTCTAGAAGGAAATTAAGTAACACACCTCCAGGATCCTTCCAATAAAGATAATGATTTAAAATACAAAATTTAGCAGCTTTCAACTTCACAGATCTTGCTCTAGTTTTACTTAATCCTGCAGGAGCTTGTAAATTTTGAAGAACATGAACGATATCAGAATACCATGGAGATGTAGTGAAATCAATCATCACCTCCACCACTGTGTCCAACTGATGAGATTGAATGGATAAGAAGTTAAGCTGTAAATATTCGCAATTTGAATCTGTCAACATTTTTGTGAGTCCTTGCCCTTTAATCAACTTGGTAGGCCTAATTTCTATATCATACTCCAATAATGTTGCTATCCATTTCGCTCTTCTTCCTTTTGGATCAGGCTGTGTAAGAATCCCTTTTACTGCGCTAGTTGGAACATGAGCAATTATATGTGATCGGAAGAATATACACCCTAAAATATTTTAAGGCCTGTTGCAGCTGCAATATTTTTCCAAAATTCAAAAAATTTCTGGACCCTCCTTTTGCTTATATCGGTTTGATTTTCTTATTTGATTTGATCTAATGATTCTTTAGAAAGACCTTTCTAATGCGTGAAACGATCCACTGTTTGTTTAAGCTTTATCGTTGCTTTTGAATGCGTTTTCAAGTGTCTAAATCGGAAGTTTATTTGCTTGCGTTCCTGCCGTTGCGGAGAAATAATAAGCTCCAGCCTCGATATTTGTCTCCGACGCATTTGTCTCAATCGGCTAACTTTTGGTTTTCACATCGAAACATTTTATTACTACTTTCTCCGTAGTTGTGGATGGCAAACTATGAAGCCCCCCAATTATTGTATTGACCTTTCAAGCTTCGCTTTGTTCTTTCGTCGATGCTTGGGTTTTGGGTTTCCGCCGTTGCGGCCGCAGAAAGAACTACCTTTCCAATCTTTTAGTTTTTTCTCTTCTGATTCAGACCTTACATAGCGGGGCGTGATGTCCTTTATGTTCCCATCGTTGCGGCTCCTTATTCCGCTATCACCCCGATGTTTAGTCTTGTGAGCCCCGATGTGCTATTGGTTTCTCCCGGTTAGCTCTGCAGATAGCTTAGTTTTTTTACCACCCGACGTGGCGGAAAGAAATGTCCTTGTGACATCCAATCCGTTTGTCTCCGTCGCTTATGGTTGACTATATATATATGGGGTCGGGCATGTGGATTATTCTATTACTATTTCCAACTGTCGCTCACTGTCGTTTTCGTGCGCTGTCATTCCGCTCGAGCTCGGGCGGACCCCCGCTGTCGGTGTACCCTTGTTCCAGGTGGCTCGACCATGGAAGCTTAATAGTTTTCTCCCGCCATATGCGTCGAGGTGCTAGGTAGGCTTTTGTATGCTTTATCTTGTTCCGTTTGGCTGAGCGTTTCTTGATTTTGCTCCATGATTAGGTTTTATGGCCGTTTTCCCTTGGCCTCGTTGTTTACTTGCATATATAATGGGGGCTTGTAGCGTAACTGTCAGTGCGGGACCATTTGTTGGTTATGGTGGGCAGACCCAGGTTTACTATAATCAACCAACAACACCCCTAGCTCACTGGCCCTTTCGGCAATAGATCGCGAAGCGGCCTGAAGTCTCACCTGAAGTGATTCTAATGGGTTGGCCAAGGACTCAAGTGTCTTGGACCAGGTTCTGTGGCGTCTTTTCTTACAACTCGCAGCTCTTCTAGCTGCAAGGTCTCTTTCTCTGCGCATCGCGCGACTCCTCTGCTCGTGTCGCGCGATCTCCTCGTCTCGTAGCTCTTCTAGCCGTGAGATGCCCCTTCTACTTTTGTGCGGTCCCTTTCCACATCGCGCACTTTCACTGACTCACGATGACTCCAGCCTTATCGCATCGCCGCTCACCAGGTGACACGTAACTTCCTCCCAACGCTAAGCCCTTAACCTATGGTATCGCACACCACAGCTCCTCTGCCGGTGTGGTATCGGCTTCTTGCGATAACCTACTCCTGCGGCTCAGCGCACTTAGCGTGGTTCGTGTCGACTCGCAAGGCTCAACATACTAGGCTGTTCAATAATGCTATTAGTGACCATTTCAAGCAAAGGATAAATGAACCCACATACAACATGCCAAAGAATTCAACTTATGTTTATCCTTGTATATTGCTGTAAACTGATTAACACATTCATTCATTAAACTGTAAACAAAGTCCGTGAAATAACTGATAAATACACAAGTAAACATAACACATAATCCAATCACATAACACTTGATTTTAACGTGGTTCACCTCCAGGATGGAGGTTACGTCCACAGAACTGTGTTTTTATTATAGCTCAGGGGAAGGTAAAACACAGTTCTGCTGCACCGCATATGCAGCTCAAAATATTCTCTCTTAGATCTCTTTTCTCCTCTATATTGCACTCCTACAATATACTCTTCCCTCTCTGTCGATCCCTGCGGATCGTTACATGCATGCTCTATAAGCTAGCTACTGGTTACAGTAAGATTGCTACCGCTAATAACAGAACCAGATCTTGGATTTTACAACAGTCTATGTTATTTCTATTATCTATATCACCCAACAATTGTCTAACTGTCTAACCAACCGACCAACCCACCAACCCTTTCACAATACAAAATGTATCCTTTTATAGGCAGCCCGAAGGTCTTGCCATTACAACACTGTGGGCCTGTCCCAACAGTAACCCAAAACCCTAACTAGTGACAGTCAGCCATATCTGTACTTGAGGTAGCCGCTTTTCATCACACCATAGCTCTCTGCAGTCTTCCATGCTTCCCGGCGTTGATCATGGGTACTGTGCACCGCTTCGCTGTTTCTGTCCTTCGTCTTCAATGCTTCAGCCTCGTTGCTCCTTTTCCTTTATGAGGGTCGCTGATCCCTCCTGTCTTCGCCACTGCCTTCAATGCAGTGGGTGAGCTCTCTCTTCTCAGCCACTCAGGTACAGTCGTCTTCCTTGACTTCTCCGTCTTCTTTGTCATGGTTTCCGGCTCTGCTCTGTAGCTGGAAACGTGCTACAGCATCGTAGCTCTATCTTATCTTCTCTCCGCCAAAACTTATCTATCCGCTAAACTAGCAGCTTCTTCTGTAGCTGTGGGACCCTGCTCCAACAGTGAGTCTTGTTTCCCATAGGGTGTTTTACTCTACGGCTTTATGTTTTCGACCCTATGCTTAGTGGTTGGGGAGATTGGTGCAGGCAGCCGTTACGCTGTCTACGCCAATTTGCCCCGTTTGATGATAGGTCACTAGGGGACAGGTTTTTTATGGCCTTCCTATGGTGGTTGGACTGGTTACCCCCTCTTACGTTTCCTGTGTCCTTTAAACGACAGCCACATTTCGCCGTGCTATTTCAAGCGACCTGATTCGCGGTCAGGTTTCGAGCCCGAGCTGGTTGGGGGTTATATAACACTGCATAGTGTATTATTGACCATAGATTTGCACAGATAGTGTCTTTCCTGAAAACGTACAGTTGAAAAATTGCATAAGCTCCCCGTTTTCCAATGCAGCACGATGATCATGGCGTCCACAGAGCGCCCAAGTTTTCTTCACTTTAATGTAGATTTTGTTTCCCTGCTCGAGATTTGTTGATAGAACTGTTTTGGTAGTAGACAGTAGTGTTAGCTTGCATGTATTTGCTTCATTTAACTAATTTCTGTCATGTTAAACATAGATGAAGTGAAATACTGCACATTATTGTCTCAATGTTTGCAACTTATCTGGAAATGGCTTAATGATTATAATTTCATGTATGACAGGAAGATTTCGAACTCAAAATGTCGAAGAGGAAAAAGAAAAAGGCCCCTATGGTCAAGGAGGAGCCCAACGTGGAAGTTGTCACTAAAATCGAGTATATTTATGAGGACACCAAGTGTATAATTGGTGTAGAGCCTGAGTACCAATGGGGAGAGATATACAGGTTGATCACACACCGAGAGGTGCCTGATATGGGCTTGGAGGAAGAAGGCATATACGCCAATATAGAGAGATCTTCACTGGTGAAGATTGCCACAAGACCAGATCTCTTCCCATGCTCTGAAGTGATTGGTTGGATTCTGCCCCGGGCAGATGTAACCACTATGATCCTAGAAAATGTTGACAAACAAGGCTATGCTGCCTATAGCCCAGGATATGTAGCCCTGGCCTACCACCTGCCAGAAGCACAAGTATTTTTGTCTGATGATTGGCTGAGAAACATTAGAATGGACCTTGTTGAGACCCTTAAAAGAATGCTGTTGTTTGGAAGACATTTTAGAACCAGGCCAATGGGAGAATATGACACAGCAAGCTTAAGGGCCCCGTACAGGTTCATCGCCTTAATGCTTAACATGATTTTTGGAAGAGCTCATGGCAAGAGCTTCAAATTAGAGTGGATGCCCATTATCTTTTCTGTTGCAACCCAAGGGACCATCTTCATCTGGGCTAACATAGTGTCAAATAGTCTTTCAGCCTGTATAGCCTTAGCTTTGGGAGGAGTGTCCCAAAAGAGGTCTGAATTTTACATGAGTTCCATACTCCTTGATTGTATACTGTGCAATCAACCTTTCCCCATCCTAAGGTGCATCTGGGACAGGGAGAGAATGCTTGTCTATTCTGCATACAAGCCACTATGGGCACACAAATACCATAGTCATTACCTGGAGGTCTGTGAACATTTTATCATGCCTTTGTATACTCTCATTTTCCTGAAAGAATGTGACTGCATGTCGGAAGAGGCATTGCAGGTAATCGAATAATATGCAGATTATTTCCTGACTGAGGATGGTCTCTACTTCAGAATGTTTGGAGGCTCTAGAGCACCCTCCCTGCTACCCAAATATACCACAGACTACATCATTCATAAAGAGGCGGTCAGGCAAGTCTTCCTGGATGGCATAGGAAGCTTTTTATTTGAGCATAAGAAGGCTGCCTATCCCCCTTTGCCTTTCAAGTTAGGGAGTTATAAGTTTACCAGAGTAAAGAAAGCATACGAGTTTGTGGAAGAATTGCAAAAGTTTCATTTTGGTGAAATGCCCTTCCACAGAAATGTTTGCAATAGCAAAGTGGCTGAACACTGCAAAGAGAACAACATCCATTTCGAATACACTCACCATTGGGACAGAGAAGAGTCTGTCTTCCGCAGTGCTTTGAACATAACAGCCTTGACGAAAAGGTTCAAAAAGAAGATCACCACCAAAGGGGGGAAAGGGCAGGATGAACAAGCAAAAGTTGATGCAGAAGCCAGGAAAAGAAATGAAGAAGCCCAAAGGTTGGCCCAAGAGGCTGCAGGGTGGCTGTAGGGAGAAGAGGAAGAAAAAAGAAGAGCTGCCCAAGAGGCAGCCAAAACGGCAGAGGAAGATGCGAGAAATGAAGAAGAAGAAATGAAAAGGAAGCTTGATGAGGAGCTTCAGAAACAAGAAGCAGAGAGGATGAAGCTGACCCAGTCAACGACAGAATAGTCAACCTCCGACGTAGCTGACATTCAGACCCAGGATGTGGAGAACCCCGAGGTTCAGGACCTAGAAGTACCGACTGTCAGCATATCTGAACAGTCTATGGTCCCCACACTTAAACTGGTCCCTTTTGTACAGAAGGTAGGGGAATAAATCCCTACTTTTAATACTATCTTCTATGACAAGGAAACCAAGAGGATAGTAAAGAGAACTGAAAAGAAGGTTGCAACAGGAGGTCTGTCCGGGAAGATGATAACGGATACAATACTTGTATATGGGATAGACCGAGATCCCAGATTCACCATTAGAGCAGGAGCTGCATTGATCCACACTTCAGAGGATAATGTAGACAAAATCATGACAAATATAGAGTAATACAAGAAGTCTTCTGCTCAACTAAAAGACACATTAAGAAAGGAGAGAGAAGAAAACAACAAGCTGAAGAGAAAATATGAGGACATGCAAAAGGAGATGAGGTCTTCAAAGGATGAACCGCAAGTTCTTCAAGCAGAAAGGAGGTCTATGGAAACTACACAAGAGTGTCTGGAGAGAGTGCAGCAAGAGTATCAGGAGCTAAGGGTTGAAAAGGAACAGCTGCTAGGAAAGATAGAAGACTTAGAGCTGCAAAAGACCACCTTGGAGGCAAATGAGAAGCAAGCTCAAGAACAAGAGATGAAACTTCGAGAGCAGATTTCTTGTCTAGCAACTGCTTTAGAAGAAGCAAAAGAGCAGCAGGTTGACCTCCAACCTTTCAAGGAACATGTGATGGCACAAAAGGCCAAGATGCTTCAGCTGCAGACTTCCATAGAAGAAGAGAGATGCAAAGCTTTTCAAATAGATGGCCATTTAGAGGAAATTCTGGAGACTTCCTCTTATTTTGTTGATAGATCGCAGGATGTCCTGGAAGTCCTGACAGCAAGAATGGCAAGGCTGGAAAATAATGAAGAAACTCCTGTAGAGCTGGCCTCGAAGGATCGACAGGCCCTTAAGTAGGATTATGACTTATTAGAGTTTGCTATAAACACAACAGAGGATTTCAAAAAGGCTGTTAGAAAAACGAAAGGAGCATGCACATAATTTTTCAGAAGGCTCCTGAGTACCTATAACCGGTGCCAAGTAGAAGCTGAGCAAAGGCTAGATGTTTTTCCAAACCACAACTCATTTGTGGAGATTTTACAGAAGAGGTATCAAGAGGAGGAAGCAAATATACAGCACATTAAGGCCCTCGACCACCAGGTCTTAAGGAGTGAAGTAGGTCATTCCGCCATCAGTGTGCAGCTATTGGAGGATCAATTGCGTTTGAGTGTGGCCAGAATTGAGGCCATCAAGAACCAAGCTGGGAAGTTTGAGATAAACATTCAATTTTTGGAACCTTGTGCGTTTGAAGGCATCGCCTCTGAGGCTTTGGCATGGAAAAATTTTCTGAATACCCAAGTGGGGCCCTCCTCGTGAATGACCATTCACTTGTGTAATATGCAACAATTTTGTAAACACTTGATGTAAGTGAGATATTGGGAGGCAAAGAGTTGGGGAGCCCAAGGGTTATTTGTGGGAAGCCCAACAGTCTCATGCTTTTTGTATAAATATAGGAGACTTAGAAGAACAAAGGGCTTTTTCCCAGTTAGACATGTAAAGAGATATTGTAAGAAGAACTACTTTTTTTTTGAATAAAGAATTATTGTTTGCCTGTCGGAGAAATTTTGGTGGGACGTTCAAATGCTATGCTATGGATTGGTGAAAGATGAACTATTTCATTTTTCCAGTTTTTGTCCATTAACTGTGAGATCGTTCTAACTCTTAGAGCCTATGTTCTTGTTTGAATTATTTCTGGTTTATTCTGTGAAATTACCACCATGAGTAATGCATGTTGTTCATAAACAATTGGCTATCTGATTGTCTAAATATCTTTAATCGTTCATGTGTTGTAGGAAGGAATATCAGCTATCTGTAATTTCTCTTTATAATGCATGCACAACCCACATTACTCATAAATAAGTTACAATTTGGCTCCCCAAGGATAGATAGATAGATAGATATTTAGTTTTACTTCATTACTTTACATGTGATTTAGATGCTTGTGAGTTCTAAGACGAGAGGTATGAACCTGCGCATCACATTGTGACTACTCCTTGCATCATTTATCACCCTGCATGGTTAATTAGGCACGTGCATATCATACTTTAAGTCAAAAATACAAAAATATACATGGTGGATTGGGCCGCAACCGGTAAAAACCTTTTAGTTTTGTTACTTGACCTACGGTTGCCGGACCGCAAATCGAATGGATTCCCTATACCAAATAGTCACGGGCTAGTTGGGAACGTTGACTGGGGAGAATCCCTTGCTGTTGTTGCCTGCGAATTTCCAGGCCTCAATAGTTTCTGGCGCTAGAAGGAGGGCCGCCAGTGCATGGCTGGCCGTGGAAACCTATTTTCCCAAGATTACCCCACCAACAGATATTTGGAAGCTTTTGGCTTAACCCAAGTTCTTACAGGCTTTGTTTCTACCCTTGAAGCAAGTAAGCCCGGTTTTCACCTTACATTAATTCTTACTCAGACTCCGGTTCTTTCACCTTCGCTCATGGCTGGTATAAATGTGAATCAGGCCAACCCACTGCCAGTTTGGAGAGGTAGATCACCTTTGAACTTGACACCTCCGCTGCATAACCTACCTCAAGATTTTGGAAAGCTGCTGCCTATTACCACCTAAGTTGTACTTAGTGGTTTTTATCAAGTGAGCCTGGTGAACTGAACAGGGTTAACTTGTTCGAACTTCAAAAAGACCTTTGGAAGTACTTCTGGGAAGTGCTTGTTGTATCATATCACATGTTCATAGCCCATGGGGGAATTTTAATAAATGTTCTAGCATGATAGTGTCTGTAAAAGACTCAGTCTCTTAGACTTCATTTGTCAATTCGATCATCCCAGGGTGTTTTTTCCCTTGGTTATTATTGGTTGTTGAATAAACGACTGATAATTTCTGAGTTTTTCAC
>LPNX010645180.1:280012-447305 GCA_001517045.1 Pseudotsuga menziesii
TATATCTTAGTTATGTTTTGCTCATAAAGTTCAAATTCAAGAGATCTAGCTAAAAGTACCTTAGTCTTGCAAGTAATTTAGTGAAAATTCATAGCTTGCTGTTAAGGTAGTTTCTTTTGCTGTTCAATAAGTGTAATATTCTGCAATATCAGTGCTTTTAATTGGCTGCACAAACAGCAGGCCAAGATCCCAAGGAAAGCTTGCTTTCCTTGGTTCCTTTTTCGCCGATTTAGCTAGTTTAATTTCACTACTTTTTGAGATAAAGTAGGCTGACCCAAAGGTACTCTTAAAGTGATTTTGGGAATTTGTTATTCTAACATGCTTGCTGTCCTTTATCAGGTCTGACAGAGAAGAACGGAAGATGCTGTCCAAAGTGGCTTTTGGAGCGCTCAAATCCCCCCAGGGGTCTCCCTTTTGTCACAAAAATTCTTAAAATTTTTGTATAACCGTAAGATCTTGGTTTCAGCCTGTATAAGGACCAAGAAGAACTGATATATCAGTCCTCTAATATTGTAACCATTAATAAATAAATTTTCCTTTGGAACAAGCTCTTTTGAGTCCATTCCCCATCCCCCCTGGGGGGATTCGTGTCGGTGCCATTTTCGTCATTTTTCTGCTTATTTCCTTTTACTAGAATTGATCTGATTTGCAGGGTAGTATATTTTATCTTTTTGTTAATTCGATATTCCATATCTTACTTTCAAAAGTAATCATAATACTTACCCCATGATTTCCCGAGTGACCCGAAAGGGGGAAGAGATTCGTGGTAGGATTAATCAGAAAACCATATTTGTGTAGTTGTTTTATTTTTTCTATCATTTGTTTATCAGTAGCTTTAAAATTAACCCCTCCTCGATTCCCCGATTGAGATCCACTTGGATCGAAAGAGGTTCTTGGAGGCTTTTCTTTTAAACAAGAACACATCTCTTAAAAAGTTATTAAAATTTACAAGACTCCAGTGTGTATGCTCTGCACTTGGCCACGGTTCGTCCGATCAGTCAAGATGTATCAAAAGCACTTGGGTGAATAGCATAATTAGGACTCACCTTCCCCAATTAACAAACCATCAGGTGAAAATCCAACACCTCGATCAAACCTTTACGGTGGTAAAATACCCAAAGGAAGCGAGAACCTACTGAAAAGTGACCTCGGGGCGCCGATCTCTGTCACACCCTAATGGGTGCGTTACGAACATAGCCCCAGAGACTCCATTTCAGCCCACATATTCCTTGCGGGTAGCCATGTAGGTTTTGTTTTGGACATACTCCAAGTACTCTCGGGTATATCTGGAGTCCCCCTTTTAGCCTAATTTAATCAATTCATACTTCAATTTTAACTTAAAACATACCAAGATGCAATTGCAAAACATTTACTCCAAGCACATGCAAGCACATTGATCTCTTTGATTTGACTCCATTATTAAGGCACTGGTCATTTTTGCTTCATATATATATTGTTTATCAGCTTTGTGCTTTTGTGTGTTATTTTCTTATCTTGTCATCTTCAATTGTTTATAGTTAAAATATTCAAACTCCTAAATAACTGATTCAGTTTAACATCACCACACTAAGAAATCATCCTTAGTAACTTAATAGGGTCTACCCCCCTTGGCTCCATAAGGAGTTGGGCCTAAATGGAGGAGTCAAGAACAAGGTGACAGCCTTGACTCGAGACTTGCCCCCAAGGACACACCGAGTGGCTTGAAGATTTTTGCCACGTGATCCAGGTGTGTGAAAAGGCAGTAACACTGCCTAAGTTTGATCCCGATGAAAAGACTGCTGTAGATGACCACTTGCAAAGTTTATATTTAGCAATAGAAGGTTTAAGGGCCGGGGAACACGAGGACATGGTCTGTAGATTATTCCTGCATACCCTTAAAGGAGCAGCAACATCCTGGTATTTCAGTTTGCCTGCAAACTCTATTCCTGATTGGGACACCTTCAAAAGGATTTTCAGGAGTAAATATGCAGCCCAAAAGACACATGCCTCACTAATGAAAGGTCTTGGTTTGTTAAAAAAAGAGAAGGATGAGAAGGTACACCATTTTACTCAAAGGTTTTCAACATACCTAAAGAACTTTTCTGAAACTGACAGACCCTTAGACAAAGTCTTAATTGAATATTATACCTCAGCCCTAGGACTTGAGCTGGCCATGTTTGCCAAAATGAAAGCTCAACCTACGTTGGTAGAGACTTATGAAGAAGCAGAAAGGGTAGAGGCTGAAAAGGAAAGTATAGAAGACTATCCCAAGCAACCTGAGAAAAAAATGATCGGGAGAAGAACCTTATTGCTGTCTAAACCTAAAGAGGAACAATCACATGATTTTGAGGGAATGCTGAAAATGATTCAGAAACTATCCAACCGAATAATAGATCTGGAGAAAGAAAGGGAAGTTCAGAAAACTTACAAACCCTACTACCAAAAAAGGGAGGATAACAACCAATTGAAGATCCCTTCACCCAATTTAGCATCAGTGAATATAACAGAGGTAGGGGGGGATAATTTTTGCACTTTCCACCAACAACCTCATTCTGAAAAGAAGTGTCCTCAATGGTTAAATTCAATGACATTGGTTATGAATCAGCTGCTAGACTCTAAATTGACTAAGGACAGTGGTAAAGAAGAAAAGAATAATAAGACCATAGAGAAACAAGATAATGATAACATGTTCTTATGGGATGGTGTCTCGCTTTTCGACACAAAATAAAACACTCTTAAATCTGAATACACATCAACAACAAAAGATACGGACCTAACAATTAAAGACAATGCAATAATTTCGAAGATTAAAAAATTGCAAAAGAATGTCAAGAGACAGGCAGATGCTAATGTCGAAGATAAAACACTTGAAGTCACTACTGTCAACCAGGAAACAGAGACAATCAGCGAGCCTGTCAAACTTGTGGAAGAACAGGTAGGTGTTAATGAAGGAAACACTGAAGAAATTGAGGAGCTTAAAAAAGATGCACCCACAAAAAAATCAGCCGGGACAAGAAGGCAGTTGGGAAGAAAAGGCTAAAACCCCGCCTTTTCTTTTGACTCTAGAAATGCTGAATCATAATGTGCATAATTGTTTGGTGGATTCCGGGTCATCGGTAAATGTTATTCCACTTGAAGTTTGAAAAAAGATTAATGGGCAGCCAGAGCCCATAGCCTGGGAATTAGTGCAACTATATAGAACGAGCGTCAAAGTAGTGGGAGAAATGAAGAATGTTCTCATACGCTTGTCTGCAAATAACACGATATGCCAATTTATTGACATTATGGTGGCTGACGTACCGGATGGATATGGGCTAATTCTTAATCGAGATTGGTCTGCCAGGTTAAAGGGTTATTTTTCTTCAGACTAGTCTCATTTATGGTTACCTCTTAAGGGTACCCCTAATCAGATTAAATTTTTGAGAGAACCTTACATGAAGCATACTGTCACTAAGCTGGGAGAAGGTAATGAATCTGCTATTTCTGTCCTGGGAAATTATCTAACGGAGCTAAAACTAAGATATCATACCACAGGAAAGGCCAATTCTATGATTGACACTCAGCCTGAGCTCCTTCAACTTCCTCAGGCTGATAAGAATGACTGTAGACTAGTAGACATGGTTTCGATTTAAAAAATGGTACACTTAGACCATGGATAGGTTTTTGGCCTACACTACAGGCTAGCCCTTTAACTCGTTGGATTGAAGAATTTTTAAGGGCGGGCACACATTTTTTTTTCTTTTTGCTTTGTACATAAATAAATTGATGTTGTTTTTCTTTAATGCCTTGTTGCTAGTTCTTTTGGTTTTGAATAAAGAGACAAAATTTTGGTTGCAATGGAAACATCAGGGTTCTTAATTAACTGAAATCTTGAGCAAAAGACTGTGCTTTTAAAACATATAATGTCTTCTAGTAGCAGTGTTCCTAATTGGCCATGCATTCATTGAAGTCCTACTTAACCCTTGTGAATAGCTCAGAATTAAGAAGTCTGGAATACTATTTCGAGGTTCCATCCATTTCACATCTAAAATGTCCAAGGGAGTGACAACAAAGGATCCATGAAAAGGAAGCAAGGTAAATAGTATATCATATATAAATGATCCCATGCCATGATTTCAGAAAAGCTAAAAGCTATCAAGAGTCAAAACTCCTTAAAGAAACAATACATATCAAAGCAAAGTACCAAAAGCATGAACTTCAAATTGCCAAAAGTTCCTCTCCGTCCGTGAGATGAAAAGTAAATTCTTCTCTCACACAAAAGGACACTATGGATAGAGGAGCATTAATAAAATTCAGAAAGAAAGGCAGATGGAGGACTCAAAAGAACTAAAGTTCAAATGGCACAAAAGTGCAGTTGGCATGGGAATGAGGAACAAAGGGATAGTGCTGTTTACTATATGTTACAATCCTATGGTGTCCAAGCTAGAAACTACCTAAGGACAGGTAAAATAAATCTCACTTATTAGGCCTCAAAAGAGTTATTCAGACTTGCAAATATTTCTGATGTCACCTTTTCCCAATGAATGATTTAAATGTATGGGTTGGCCAGCTTAGGAATACAAACATCTAGAAGATTTCAATTTTGAGCTAGACAGTCTTTTACTGGGGAGGAGTTAAATCAGAAATCTGGGGTTCACCAGGTAGTCGCCAATTGTTGCAGCTGCAACATTTTCCCAAAATTCAAAAAATTTCGAGACCCTCCTTTTGCTTATATCGGTTTGATTTTCTTATTTGATTTGATCTAATGATTCTTCAGAAAGACCTTTCTAATGCGTGAAACGATCCACTATTTGTTTAAGCTTTATCGTTGCTTTTGAATGCATTTTCAAGTGTCTAAATTGGAAGCTTATTTGCTTGCGTTCCCGTCGTTGCGGAGAAATAATAAGCTCCAGCCTCAATATTTGTCTCCGACGCATTTGTCTCAATCGGCTAACTTTTGGTTTTCACATCGGAACATTTTATTACTACTTTATCTGCAGTTGCGGACGACAAACTATGAAGCCCCCAGATTATTGTATTGACCTTTCAAGCTCCGCTTTATTGTTTTGTCGATCCTTGGGTTTTGGGTTTCCACCGTTGCGGCCGCATAAAGAACTACCTTTCTGATATTTTAGTTGTTTTCTCTTCCGATTCAGACCTTACATTGTGGGGTGTGATGTCCTTTATGTTCCTGTTGTTGCAGCTCCTTATTCCGCTATCGCCCCGATGTTTAGTCTTGCTAGCCCTGATACGCTATTGGTTTCTCCCGGTTAGCTCTACGGATAGCTTAGTTGTTTTACCACCCGACGTTGCGGAAAGAAATGTCCTTGTGACATCCGATCCATTTGTCTTCGCTGCTTATGGTTGACTATATATATATGGGGTTGGGCATGTGGATTATTCTATTACTATTTCCAACTGTCGCTCACTGTCGTTTTTGTGCGCTGTCATTCTGCTCGAGCTCGGACGGACCCCCGCTGTTGGTGTACCCTCGTTCCAGGTTGCTGAACCGTGGAAGCTTAATAGTTTTCTCCCGCCATACGCACCGAGGTGCCAGATAGGATTTTGTATGCTTTATCCCATTCCATTTGGCTAAGCGTTTCTTGATTTTGCTCCATGATTAGGTTTTACGACCGTTTTCCCTTGGTCCCATCGTTTACTTTCATATATAATGGGGGCTTGTAGCGTAACTGTCAGTGGTGAGTCTTGTTTCCCATAGGGTGTTTTACTCTGCAGCTGTATGTTTTCAACCCTATGTTTAGTGGTTGGGGAGATTAGTGCAGGTGGTCGTTATGCTGTCTGCGCCAATTTGCCCCGTTTGATGATAGGTCACTGGGGGACGAGTTTTTTATGGCCTTCCTGTGGTGCTTGGACTGGTTTCCCCCTCTTACGTTGCCCATGTCCTTTAAACCACAGCCACATTTTGCCGCGATGTTTCAAGTGACATGATTCTCGGTTAGGTTTCAAGCCCGAGTTGGTTGGGGGTTATATAGCACCGCACAACGTATTATTGACCATAGATTTGCACAGACAGTGTCTTTCCTAAAAACGTATCGTTGAAAACTTGCATAAGCTCTCTATTTTCCAACACAGCACGATGATCATGGTGTCCACATAGCGCCCAAGTTTTCTTCACTTTAATGTAGATTTTGTTTCCCCGCTCGAGATTTGTTGATAGAATTGTTTTGGTAGTAGACAACGGTGTTAGCTTGCACATATTTGCTTCATTTAACTAATTTCTGTCATGTTAAACATAGATGAAGTGAAATACTGCACATTATTGTCTCAATGTTTGCAACTTATCTGGAAATGGCTTAATGATTATAATTTCATGTATGACAGAAAGATTTCGAACTCAAAATGTCGAAGAGGAAAAAGAAGAAGGCCCCTGTGGTCGAGGAGGAGCCCAACGTGGAAGTTGTCACTAAAACCGAGTACATTTATGAGGACACCAAGTGTATAACTGGTGTAGAGCCTGAGTACCAATGGGGAGAGATATACAGGTTGATCACACACCGAGAGGTGCCTGATATGGGCTTGGAGGAAGAAGGAATATACGCCAATATAGAGAGATCTTCACTGATGAAGATTGCCACAAGACCAAATCTCTTCCCATGCTCTAAAGTGATTGGTTGGATTCTTCCCCGGGCAGATGTAACCACTATGATCCTAGAAAATGTTGACAAACAAGGCTATGCTGCCTATAGCCCAGGATATGTAGCCCTGGCCTACCACCTGCCAGAAGCACACGTATTTTTGTCTGATGATTGGCTGAGAAACATTAGAATGGACCTTGTTGAGACCCTTAAAAGAATGCTATTGTCTGGAAGACATTTCAGAACCAGGCCAACGGGAGAATATGACACAACAAGCTTAAGGGCCCCGTACTGGTTCATCGCCTTAATGCTTAACAGGATTTTTGGAAGAGCTCATGGCAAGATCTTCAAATTAGAGTGGATTCCCATTATATTTTATGTTGCAACCCAAGGGACCGTCTTCAACTGGGCTAACATAGTGTCAAATAGTCTTTCAGTCTGTATGGCCTTAGCTTTGGGAGGAGTGTACCAAAAGAGGTCTGAATTTTACATGAGTTCCATACATGTTGATTGTATACTGTGCAATCAACCTTTCCCTGGCCTAAGGTGCATCTGGGACAGGGAGAGGATGCCTGTCTATTATGCATACAAGCCACTATGGGCGCACAAATACCATAGTCATTACCGGGAGGTCTATGAACATTTCATCATGCCTTTGTATACTCTCATTTTCCTGAAAGAATGTGACTGCATGTCGTAAGAGGCATTGTAGGTAATCGAAGAATATGCAGATTATTTCCTGACTAAGGATGGCCTCTACTTCAGAATGTTTGGAGGCTCTAGAGCACCCTCCCTGCTACCCAAATATACCACAGACTACATCATTCATAAAGAGGCGTTCAGGAAAGTCTTCCTGGATGGCATAGGAAGCTTTTTATTTGAGCATAAGAAGGCTGCCTATCCCCCTTTGCCTTTCAAGTTAGGGAGTTATAAGTTTACCAGAGTAAAGAAAGCAGACGAGTTTGTGGAAGAATTGGAAAAGTTTCATTTTGGTAAAATTCCCTTCCATAGAAATGACTCCCACAGCAAAGTGGCTGAACACTGCAAAGAGAACAACGTCCATTTCAAATACACTCACCATTGGGACAGAGAAGAGTCTGTCTTCCGCAGTGCTTTGAACATAACAACCTTGAGGAAAAGGTTAAAAAAGAAGATCACCACCGAAGGGGGGAAAGGGCAGGATGAACAAGCAAAAGCTGATGCAGAAGCCAGGAAAAGAAATGAAGAAGCCCAAAGGTTGGCCCAAGAGGCTGCAGGGAGAAGAGGAAGAAAAAAGAAGAGCTGCCCAAGAGGCAGCCAAAAGGGCAGAGGAAGATGCGAGAAATGAAGAAGAAGAAAGGAAAAGGAAGCTTGATGAGGAGCTTCAGAAACAAGAAGCAGAGAGGATGAAGATGACCCAGTCAACGACATAACAGTTAACCTCCGACACAACTGACATTCAGACCCAGGACGTGGAGAACCCCAAGGTTCAGGACCTAGAAGTACCGGCTGTCAGCATATCTGGACAGTCTATGGTCCCCACACTTAAACTGGTCCCTTTTGTATAGAAGGTAGGGAAAGAAATCCATTATTTTAATACTATCTTCTATGACAAGGAAACCAAGAGGATAGTAAAGAGAACTGAAAAGAAGGTTGCAACAGGAGGTCTATCCGGGAAGATGATAACAGATACAACAGTTGTATATGGGACAGACCGAGATCCCAGATTCACCATTAGAGTAGGAGCTGCATTGATCCACGCTTCAGAGGATAATGTAGAAAAAATCATGACAGATCTGGAGCAATCCAAGAAGTCTTATGCTCAACTGAAAGACACATTAAGAAAGGAGAGAGAAGAAAACAGTAAGCTGAAGATAAAATATGAGGACATGCAAAAGGAGATGAGGTCTTCAAAGGATGAACTGCAAGTTCTTCAAGCAGAAAGGAGGTTTATGGAAACTACACAAGAGTGTCTGGAGAGAGTGTAGCAAGAGTATCAGGAGCTAAGGGTTGAAAAGGAATAGCTGCTAGGAAAGATAGAAGACTTAGAGCTGCAAAAGACCACCTTGGAGGCAAATGAGAAGCAAGCTCAAGAACAAGATATGAAACTTCAAGAGTAGATTTATTCTCTAGCAATTGGCGCTTTAGAAGAAGCAAAAGAGTAGCAGGTTGACCTCCAACCTTTCAAGGAACATGTGCTGGCACAAAAGGCCAAGATGCTTCAGCTGTAGACTGCCATAGAAGAAGAGAGATGCAAAGTTTTGCAAATAGACGGCCGTTTAGAGGAAATTTTGGAGACTTCCTCTTATTTTTTTGATAGATCGTAGGACGTCCTGGAAGTCCTGACAGCAAGAATGGAAAGGATGGAAAATAATGAAGAAACTCCTGCAGAGCTGCCCTTGAAGGATGGACAGGCCCTTAATCAGGATTACGACTTATTAGAGTTTGCTATAAACACAACAGGGGATTTCAAAAAGTCTGTTAGAAAAATGAAAGGAGCATGCACATAATTTTTCAGAAGGCTCCTGATTACCTATAACCGGTGCCAAGTAGAAGCTGAGCAAAGGCTAGATGTTTTTCCAGACCACAACTCATTTGTGGAGATTTTACAGAAGAGGTATCAAGAGGAGGAAGCAAAAATACAGCACATTAAGGCCCTCGACCACCAGGTCTTAAGGAGTGAAGTAGATCATTCTGCCATCAGTGTGCAGCTATTGGAGGATCAGTTGCATTTGAGTGCGGCCAGAATTGAGGCCATCAAGGACCAAGCTGTGAAGTTCGAGATAAACATTCAATTTTTGGAACCTTGTGCGTTTGAAGGCATCGCCTCTGAGGCTTTGGCATGGAAAAAATTTCTGAATACCCAAGTGGGGCCCTCCTTGTGAATGACCATTCACTTGTGTAATATGTAACAATTTTGTAAACACTTGATGTAAGTGAGATATTGGGAGGTGAAGAGTTGGGGAGCCCAAGGGTTATTTGTGGGCAGCCCAACAGTCTCATGCTTTTTGTATAAATATAGGAGACTTGGAAGAATAAAGGGCTTTTTCCCAGTTAGACATGTAAAGAGATATTGTAAGAAGAACTACTTTTTTTTGCAATAAAGAATTATTGTTTGCCTGTCAGAGAAAGTTTGGTGGGACGTTCAAATGCTATGCTATGGATTGGTGAAAGATGAACTATTTCGTTTTTCCAGTTTTTGTCCATTAACTGTGAGATCGTTCTAACTCTTAGAGCCTATGTTCTTGTTTGAATGATTTTTGGTTTATTATGTGAAATTACCACCATGAGTAATGCATGCTGTTCATAAACAATTGGCTATCTGATTGTCTAAATATCTTTAATCGTTCACGTGTTGTAGGAAGGAATATCAGCTATCTGTAATTTCTCTTTATAATGCATGCACAACCCACATTACTCATAAATAAGTTACAATTTGGCTCCCCAGGGATAGATAGATAGATAGATATTTAGTTTTACTTCATTACTTTACATGTGATTTATATGCTTATGAGTTCTAAGATGAGAGGTATGAACCTGCGCATCACGTTGTGACTGCTCCTTGCATCCTTTATCACCCTGCATGGTTAATTAGGCACGTGCATATCATACTTTAAGTCAAAAATACAAAAATATACACGGTGGACCAGGCCGTAACTGGTAAAACCCTTGTATTTTTTTTACTTGACCTACGGTAGCCGGACCGCAAACCGGATGGATTCCCTATACCAAACAGTCACGGGCTATTTGGGAACGTTGACTAGGGAGAATCCCTTGCTCTTGTTGCATGCAAATTTCCAGGCCTCAACAAGGCCTTAACCAAAGCATATGCCTGTTTCTCCATAGTATCATATTTTAATTCCCCATATCTTAACATCTTACTGAAAAAGGCTATAGGTTGCTCCATATTTTCATTATTCTTTTGTAACAAAACTGCAGCAATAGTATGTTCTGAAGCATATGAAAATATTAAGAAATATTTATTGAAGTTTGGGCTCACCAACACTGGAGCTTCTGAAATGGCTTGTTTTATTTCTTTAAAAGATTTTTTAGCCTCTGTTATCTATTTTATTTCATGACCCTTTTTCAGCATATTTGTGATATTCATTAATATTTCAGCAAAACTAGGAATAAACCTTCTCAAGAAATTTACCTGTCCCAGGAATGATTGTATTTCTTTTTTGCTTCTTGGTTCTCCTACCTTCAAAATTGCGCTGACTCTATCAGGATCAATCTTTATTCCATCCTTTGAAATTATGTGGCCCAACAACTTTCCTTCCTCTAATGCAAAATTTGATTTTTTGGATTCAATGATATACCAATTTTTCTACATTTTATAAAAACTTTTTCCAAATGGTGAATATGCTCCGTATTAGATCTTGAATAACCATGATATCATCCATATAAATTACCACAAATTTACCTATTTCTCATACAAAAGCAATATCCATGGCACGTTGGAAGATAGCCCCTACATTCATCAAACCAACATGCATCTTTGCATACATAAAAGTGCCCCATGGTGTGGTATAAGCAGTATTTTCTTGATCTTCAGGTAACACCTTAATCTGATTCTATCCTGAAAAACCATCCATAGTTGACATTCTTTCTGCTCTGACGACTTTCTACAAAATATGATCCATCTTTGGCAAAGGATAATTATCTTTCATTGAGACTTTATTCAAATTCCTGAAATCTATACAAAGCCTTATTTCTCCGTTTTTCTTTCTGACAGGAACCAAATTAGCAACCCACCTTGAGAATCTCAAAGTCACAATAATTTTGGCATCAAACAATTTTTTGATTTCCTTCTCAATAACTGGCAACAACTTTGGATTTATTCTTCTGATTTTCTGTCTAAAAGGTTTTTCTCCAAGTTTGATTGGAATAGTATGTTCTATTATTGAAGTATCATATTCCTTGAGATCCTCATAACTCTAGGCAAACACATCTGTATATTTTTTCATCAAGTTCACGTACTCTTACTTTTCTTTGGCAGGCAAATTTTTAGACAGTTTTACAATCTTTGGATTTTCTTCAGTACCAATATTTCTATCCTCAATATCATTATTAGCAGGTTTCACTTTTGGATATTTAGCAACATCATTTTGATAAAAAAACTTCTCTAAGGGAATCAAACCTCTTGGTATAAAATTACTTTTTAATTGAATGATATCCTTTCCTCCTAGAGTTCCCTTCAATTTTTTCAGTATTAATCATTTCTTCTTCACTTTCTTCAGCATCTTGGAAATTTTCACAATTATCTTTTTCACCATCAATATGAGTGTTCACAAACTCCCCAGACAATTCTAAAAATATTTTTATTTGCATATCATCTTCAAATACATGCCAATATTTAGAATTATTAGGTATGGACGGTCTATTTACAATATCCACTTGATATCTCTTTGACTAGCACTTGGAGTTTTAAATTTACTAGCAGCAACTCCTAAAGAATCAGCTATTGTATTCTCATATCTAGGAACCAACTTAATTGTATGTTTTGTAAAAAAGTTACCAAACATATCCCATACTTCATTTCTATAAGCCCTCATCTGGGGATGTCTGGTTTGATAACTTTCATTCACCTGGTTTATTACAAGCTCTGAATCTCCTAGAACTCGTATCCTTTGTGCTCCTAGATCTTTCAATGCATGAAGCCCAAGTAATAAAGCTTCATATTCAGCCACATTATTTGTGCATTCAAATGTTAGTTTATATGATAAAGCTTTAAAATCCCTGATAGGAGAAATTATATATACACCGGCACCAGCACCAACCTTTGCCACAGATCCATGAAAATACATTGTCCACAATCCATCTCTTTTTTGTTTCTTTTCCAAAACATCTTGCTCCTTTACTTCTTCTTCATTATTTTAAGATTTAGTTTGCAATGTAGATTCCAAATCACATGGGACAGTATCATTAAAGAAAATAGAAGAGCCCAAATCAGTATCGACAGCATATATATGATGAATAGTCAGTCTATATTGGTTGCTTACTACATAAGGAATTCTTTTCTCACTATATAACCTCCTACTCCCATTTTGGACAGGAATAGTGGCGTATGACATGTCCATTTGTAAACTACCTATTAACTTTGAAGTCCAAGATCTTGATAACAATATTCCTAATTTTGGTGGAATGTTTGCTACTACAACATCCATCACTACTGTTTTGGCTGGAAATTTATTTAAAGTCACTACCATATCTTTAATTAGACCAAGACACTTCACCCTCTTAGAATCAAAGGAATACAAGTCCTTATATGGCCTCGTAACTTCCAATCCCAAACTTTCAACTAATCATTTAGGCATTAAATTATGTGATGCACCTGAGTCTAACATGGCATTATGTACAACCATATCATGCACATTCAAACTCAAATAAAATGGAGGAACCTCTTCATCATCTATACTTTCAACCTTTGGCCCAAATGAAATAGTAGGATTATCATATGTCAATTCTAAAATGTCTGATTGAAACTCTCCTTGACCTTTAACCATTCTTGTTATTGTATCTCTGTATTCATTATTCCTCAACAACTCATTAAAAGGAACAAAAATCTTCAACTTGGAAAGTTCATTTTGCAGATTGAAGATAGAAGTAACTTTCTCTACATCCACTGGTGCCATTTGTTTCATTTCTTTTGTTTTTTCTATTTTATTCTCAACTTCTTTATTCACAACATGATCTTTTTGTATTTCCTTTCCTTTTTCTGTATTTAATGAACTAGTGGAAGGCTGGTTTGAATTTGGCCTCCCTTTATTTACAACAACATCTCTGTTTCTCAACCTGATCTTCCTTTGTACATCATCCATAGCATGCAAATAACCCCTCTGATACTGCTCTGATTCCTTCTCAAAATCATCATTTCCACCTTCCTGTGCAAACATATGATGTTCTTCAGTGAGGTATATCTCTGAATATATTTCCCCGAAAAGATAAATTTCATTTTCAACGGGCTCTTCTTCATCTGCAACATAATTCTTAGGGAAAGGTGGTTGAATCTGTTGTTCTTCTTGATTCCTTGGGTTTCTCATATCTCTCTGCCTATTTTGTGGAGGCATAGGAGGATTTGGCCTTCTGAAATTCGGATTTCTGATTTGAGGATCAACTTGTTCTTTATTAAATGATCTATTGCCCATAGTCAATCTATCCATTAACTTATCCATTATTTTCAACATCATTTCAAATTTAATATCAGTAGCAGAAGAAGAAGTAGAAGGCATATTTTCTTCTCTAATTTTCCTCCTATCAATGTCTCTTTGTTTCATCTTTCCACTCACCATCATATTTGATTCCACTTCTAAAGCATCTGTGAACATAGTAGCGAGACTCACTGACTTTCTCTCCCTTAATGAAAATGAAAAGTCATTGTCAAAGGCCTCAACATAATGAAGTTTAGCAGCAATTGCTGAAGGTTTTATATCTTCTGGAATGGAATTATAAACTCTCATAAATATGCTTGAAAATTCATGAACAAATTCAAAACCTCCTTTCTTAAGACTATTGTATTGGGACAAAAGCTGCAAAGGGCTTTGTTTATTGTTGGAGCAGGGTCCCGCAGCTACAGAAGAAGCTGCTAGTTTTGGCGGAAAGAAGTTAAGGCAGAGCTATGACGCCGTAGCAGGTTTCCAGTTGGAGAGCAGAGCCGGAAACCATGACTTTTAAGATAGAAAAGTCAAGAAGGCAACGGTACCTGAGCGGCCGAGAAGAGAGAGCTCAACCACTGCATTAAAGGCAGCGACGGAAGACAGGAGGGCTCAGCGACCCTCATAAAGGAGAAGGAGCAATGAGGCTGAAGCATTGAAGGCGAAGGACAGAAAAGTGAAGCGGTGCATAGTACCCATGATCAGTGCCGGAAAGCATGGAAGACTGCAAAGAGCTGTGGTGTGACAGAAAGCGGCTACCTCAAGTATAGATATGGCCGACTGTCACTAGTTAGGTTTTGGGTTACTGTTGGGATAGGCCCACAGTGTTGTAATGGCACGACCTTCGAGCTGCCTATATAAGAATGTATTTTGTATTGTAAAAGGGTTAGTTGGTTGGTTAGTTTATTAACAGGTTGAAGAGCCAGCTAGTCATTTTGTTAGTAGTGTTTTGCAGACTATTAGACTGTTGTAAAAGCCTAGCTCTGGTTCTGGTATCAGCGATAGCAATCTTATGGTAACCAGTAGCCGGCTTATAGAATATGTATGTAAATATCCACAGGGATCGACAGAGAGGGAAGGGTATATTGTACAAGAGTGATATAGAAGAGAAAAGAGATCTAAGAGAGGAGATCTTAAGCTGCATATGCGGTGCAGCAGAACTGTGTTTTACCTTCCCCTGAGCTATAATAGAGAAACACAGTTCTGTGGATGTAACTCCCATCCTGGGGGTGAACCACGTAAAACCTGCGTGTTTTGTGTCGAATGCATGTGATTGTATTTGCTTACTGTTATGTATTATTCTGCACAAGATTGTGGTTTACAGTTGATGAATGAGTGTGTTAATCAGTTCACAGCAAATATAGATGGATAAACATAAGTTAAAGTCTTTGGAATGCCGTATGCGGTTCGTTTATGCTTTGTGCAAGACAGTCTCTATTGCAGTATTGAATAGCCTTGTGTGTTAAGTCTCGCACGTCGACACGAGCCTCGCTAATTGCGCCGAACCACGGAGGTAGGATATCACAGAGAGGTGATATCGCATCGGTAGAGGAGCTACGGTGCGCGATACCACAGGTTGAGGGCTTAGCGTGAGTAGGAAGTTGCATGTCGTACGGTGCGCGGCGATGCGATAAGGTTGGAGATATCACGGGAGGAAGGAAGCGTGCGTTGCAGGAAAGGATTGCGCGGCGGTATAAGGGGATATCCTGTGGCTAGGAGAGCTACGAGTCGAGGAAATCACACGACGTGAGCAGGAGATCACGCGATGCGCAGAGGAGAGACCTCGCAGCTAGGAGAGCTGCGAGCCACCAGTGGGATTGCCACAGAACCCGGTCCAAGACACTTGAGTCCTTGGCCAACCCATTAGAGTCACTTCGGGTGAGACTTCAGGCTGCTTTGCGGTCTGTCGTCGAAAGGGCCAGTGATCTAGGGGTGTTGTTGGTTGAACATAGTTAACCCGGGTCTGCCCATAGCAGCCAAAAAATGGCTCCGTTGCCGGTTTTGAACAACTGAGCGCTAATGTTCTGTTGGCATCCCACCAGAGAAGAGTTTCACCAGTGGTTGGATTCAAACCTAAGGGAGTTTTCCCAGAAAGAAAATTAGAGCCCTAAACTGAGCATAGAGGCCTGGTTAGAAAAGCATATCGCTTCAGATATACATGCTGTATTCTTCGCGACCTATGGAAACGAGATTTTCGACTGGTTATTCAAGTTGACAGATAGGAACATATTCAAGAAGAAAAGAAACATTGTTTGGACACCGAAGCTGATTCAGACCGTGCAGAACCTCGACAATCCCATTACGAGAGCAGTAGACTTCTGGCTCGCGAGTGTGCTAGGAGGCTTCGTTACAGAATTTGCAGTTGACCAGAGAAAAAGCTTCAACGAGGCTGAGCGGTACTTCTTCAAAGGATATCGTGGTAAGTACCTAAAATCTCTAAACTTGTTTATTAAGATGCTGTTACATGAAAAAGGAGTAATGGACATGGTTTCAGATGAATAAGTAAAGATAGTAATGTCACAAGAGTTTGAAAGTGATTTTGATGACATTGGATGCACACGTAGTGGCAAGAAATATAAGGTAACCTTCGGCTCCTCTGTATTTGGAGATAGTTCAGACAATATTAGGTAGCCGAGCCCTAGTACCACAGAAGAACCAGAGGGGGGTATCCCTTACCAGCCCTACACCCCACAGAAACAGACCGCGACTCAGAGTAATCTCGTAGGTACTCCATCCAGTAGCTCACAGACAGTACCTACTGCCGCTACATCACCTTCACCTACACTGCTGAGTGGTAGTAACCCAGTCAATCAGAACCCAACACAGAGAAATAGAATGGGAGATGATATGAAGCTACCTACCTTTAAGGGTACAGGAGCAGAGGACCCGGAACAACATTGGTTCCTATGTGAAGCTATGTGGACCATTAAAACTATCAACGATGATAACCTTAAACTTGTACAGTTGGTCACTACACTCAGAGATCGAGCTTTAACATGGTACATAAAGTATACCACAGTACCCAAGACACTTGCCCAAGTCAAGAACGCCATGATGAAAGAGTTCAAGAAACCTAAGTCTGAATCTCAGTGCATAACAGAGCTCAAGGATATTAAGCAGCTATCATCAGAATCAGTATGGGACTTTGACCAGAAATTCAAAGCCCTTATAGACCAAGTAAGTTTTGACTTTGCGCCGGAGTAGCATAAGGAATGGTTTATCGTAGTGCTGCTCCCTCACATCAGAGTGCCATTAATGCAGCAGAAACTCCAGACGCAGGATGACACGTTGGAGATGGTGATGAAGCTAGAAGCTTCACCGTTAGCAGAAACTAGTGCAGGCATGACAACTCTACAGAACCAGTTGGCCAATCTCACGTTACAGATACACAAACTTAAGAAAGGAAAAGAGGTTATGCAAGACATATGGTGCTTACGATGTAGAGCACAAGGTCATACCAAAGATAACTGTCCAATCTTTGCAGAATATCTAGCGTCAGGGGCTCCTAACCCCTTACCACGAACGCAAGGGCCATGGTGTGAAATATGCAAAACACAAGGACACCCACCTCAGCAATGCCCTTTGCTTCAGAAGTATGTATAGACACCTAAGAACCTATACTGTGTCTTCTGCAGTTCTGTCGGACTTGATGAATAGAATTGCCGAGCTTATGATCTCATGTTAGACAGAAAACATGATGTATACAGAGTCCAGTCAGAAACACAGGGTCCAGCAGCAGGACCACAACCTGATCTGACTTATGGTGGCCGTGGAGGAGGATTCAGAGGATGAGGCCGTGGAGGAGGCTTTGCAAGAGGAGAAGGTTTTGGCCGTGGTCGCGGACCAATCACTTGTTATAACTGTGGAGTTGTAGGACACTACGCTAGGGACTGTCAGAGCCCCACTACTACTTGTAATTACTGCAAATCTTATGATCATACCATAGAGGAGTGCCCTACCTTAATAGCTAAGATCAAAGATGCTAAGCCAACGGTACACCAGAACGTCTAGCTTATTGTTGCTGAGCAGGTAGAGCCAGAACCAAGAGTCAATATTGTGACTCGTAGTGGTGCTTCCACTAGTGGGACATCACAGGAGACCGAAAAAAACATAGGGCAGGAGTGGGTGCGCAGAGCTCCTGGTAAAGCAACAGCACTCGACCTACAGAAGAACAAAGAAACATTTCATGAAGCCAAGGCTTCCTTTGATGAACCTACACAATCAGGATCACAGGTACCACCGTCTAGGGGCGTACCGCAGCAAGCACCGTGTGGCGATAGCCCAGAACAGATACCGTAGGCTACCACATCGGGAAGATGCGACGAGGATGAATCGGCAGGCAGTGTACAATCCTTCCTGCGTAGTTGTTTGAAGCTCTTGAGAAACGAAAAATCTATCGGCGAGCTACAGCACATCATAGAGCAGTGTCAGCAACCTTCTCTCTCAGGCAGTGCACACTGCGCTGTTCATAATATTACAGGACATACAAGGACTGGAAGGGAGATGAAACTCACAGCACAGATTGGAGATTTCAAAATGGATGAAGTCATCTTAGATCTGGGATCAGAGGTGAACGTTCTAACTAAGCAGACATGGGAACAGATGGGTAGCCCTCAGTTAGCAATATCACCTATCCACCTGAGACTAGCTAATCAGCAGTGAGTATCACCATTGGGTCGACTGCCGCCGCGTGCCAGTTGATATTGACGGAGTTCGTACTTTTGAGGACTTCGAGGTTATAGAAATCATTGGTGACAGTCGACCGTATCCAGCACTATTAAGTATCGATTGGGCGATTGGTAGCAAGGCTGTCATCGACCTAAAGAGAAGACAAATGACCTTTGAGGATGCACAGATCCGGGTCATCGCACTGCTGGATCCTTACCAAGGTCCTAGATATATCAAACCTATCCGAGCCGAGGAGGAGGCACATAACATGGATAGTCTCTACCAGGTGACTGCGAACCAGAGCGACTACATCAATCCAATCGCAGAAGGGCACATTAGTTGGCGATGCGACAGCTCATGCGCATCGAATTCCGATATTGGTCTAGAGAACTGGTAGAACAGACTTTACGAAGTCTCCGCGTGCAGATGTGCGTTTATGAGTAAATCACTGTGATGGATCGATGCAGAGGTCACTGAGATTCCATGATATCATGGTCTAATAGACATTCAGGAATTCCTTGAGCAGTTTCAGCAACAGATGCCTTACGAGTAGAGGATCGCAGCTATGGACCTTGAAGTACGAGCCACACCTGCAAGATGGTGGTACGCGCATAAAGAAAATATCGTATCATGGGATGATATTAAAAGATTGATGGCGATCAGGTTTTCGGCTGACAAAGAGTATGTCCCACAAAAGTACACAGGAGAAACTGATCCCAGGGCACACATTCAAACATATGAATAGAGCTGGTCGGACATTCCAGAGGATGAATGGGTTCACAGATTCATTCACACATTGGACACAGTTCCAAGGAACTGGTACACAGAGACCGAGTTGCGCAAGGGGACGACCACATGGTCACTTATGATAGATAGTTTCCTACTGACCTTCGCATTTGAATCAGAACATCCAAGTGTTGCTCAGGCCCTAGACATAATCAAGATCAAGATATTTGAGGACTGTACCATCTCAGTGCAGGCTCAACCTGAGTGGACCATTCAGTTGCAAGACGCGCTTGAGTGCTATAACTTCACAGCAAAGCCAGATAATGAATATAAGGATGAGGATGAGGATCCTTGCAACACCAACATTCCGGAATCAGAAAGGACTCGCGATGTTGGGGGACCACAGTTAGATATTCTAGCAATCACCAAACCTATCAAGATTAAAAAGATCAATATTGGCACAGATGCAGAACCTAAGTTTGCCTCTATTGGAGACTATTGGAATGATAAAACAGTCAGACAGATTGCTGACTTGTTACATGACTATCAGGACCTATTCCCCACCAAGTTCACAGAGATGAAGGGAATAGTTGGAGACCTTGGAGTTATGAGGATACCATTGAAGGAAGATGCTAGACCAGTTAAGCAGCGCCCATATAGATTGAATCCGCGCTACAAAGAAAAAGTAAAGGACGAAATCGATAAGATGCTAGCAGCAGGCATCATTGAGTCGGTAGAAGAAAGCGAATGGGTTAGCCCCATGGTCGTCCAAGAAAAGAAAACAAAAGGAGACATCAGGATCTGTGTCGACCTGTGCAAGCTCAACGACGCATCACTTCATGATCCATTTCCGACACCATTCACTGATGAGGTATTAGACAACGTGGGAGGACAGGAGGTCTACTCCTTCACTGACGGGTTTTCAGGCTACCATCAGATCAGAATACATCTAGAAGATCGGTCCAAGACCACCTTTGCAATAGAATGGGGATCGTTCTAGTATACGGTAATGCCCTTTGGTCTTAAGAATGCACCAGCTATATTTTCTAGAGTAGTAGTTGCTGTATTTAAAGAATACATTCATAAATTCTTAGAAGTATATTTTGATGATTGGACTGTATTCGGACTAATTGACAAGCATATAGGAGACTTAAGACTGATGTTAGAGAAATTTAGGCAGTACCGGATTTCTCTGAACTTGAAGAAATGTATATTTTGTGCACCATTTGGTATTTTGTTGGGTCACATTGTTTGCAGACAAGGCTTGATGGTAGATCCTGTGAAGATTGCCATCATTGTAAACCTTCTAGCACCCAACTCAGTCAAGCAATTGAGGACAGTACTTGGTCATACCAGGTACTACAGAAAGTTCATCAAGGGCTATGCAAAGATTACAGCACCAATGGAGAAATTGCTCAAGAAAGATGTAAAATTCCTATGGAACGAGGAATGTCAGCAGAGTCTAGACATGCTTAAAGAGAAGATGGTTACAACACCCATCTTAGTATTTCCCGACTGGACTAAGCCATTTCATGTACATGTGTATGCGTATGGCATCGCATTAGGGGTTGTTTTAACACAGCTAGGAGAAGGGGACATAGACCACCCTATCGCATATTCCAGTAGAAAGCTCTCGACAACAGAAAAGAACTACACCACAACTGAAAGGGAAGGCTTAGCTATGGTGTATGTGCTGTAGAAGTTTAGGCACTACCTGTTGGGTGCCCCGTTCAAGATGTTTACTGACCATTCTGCGTTAAAGTATTTGGTCAATAAGCCAGTGTTAGGGGGGAGAATATGTAGATGGTTACTCCTCTTTCAGGAGTATGATTTTGAAATCATTGTGAAACCAGGAAGACTGAATGCAGGACCTGATCATTTGTCGCGGATAGACTCAGGAGAAGAGCCAAGTAACCTAGATGACAATCTACCGGATGCACCACTGTTCTCCATCCAGATCGCAGATGAGTACTATGCCGATATTATTCAATTCCTCACTACGGGAGTAGCACCTGATGAGTTTACTAAGTAGCAAAAGAAGCAATTGGTTGTTAAAGCATTAGACTTCACCCTCATTGTAGGACACCTATACAAGTTAGGCCCGGATGAAGTTCTGCGCAGATGTGTGATGTCGCATGAAAAATACGCTATTATCAGAGAGGCACATTCAGGAACCGCAGGAGGCCATTTCGCAGGAAAGCCGACTACGCAGAAAATCCTAGAGGCAGGATTATGGTGGCCTACGTTGCATAAAGACACCAAGGACTTTTGCAGATGCTGCGATATCTGCCAAAGGGTAGGAAAACCCTCGCGACGTGATGAAATGCCGCTGCGACCGCAGGTCATGTTGCGCACATTTGACAAATGGGCTATAGATTTTGTGGGTCCTATCAACCCACTAGGAAAGCGCACTGGTGCGAGATATATTATCACTGGAACATAGTACCTCACCAGATGGGCAGAGGCCAAAGTAGTAAGAAATTGCGATGCTGCTACAGCTGCACAGTTCCTTTTCGAAAACATCATCAGTAGGTTTGGATGCCCAGTAATTTTGATGAGTGATCAAGGCACACATTTCTTGAATAGCACTATCGAGGCATTGACAGAAGAATTCCAGATCCAGCATCATAAGAGCACTCCCTACCACCCACAGGCTAATGGTACAGTGGAGGCCTTTAACAAGATTTTAGAAAATGCTCTTACTAAGATCTGTAATAGCCAGAGGAATGATTGGGACCTCAGAGTTAACACTGTATTATGGGCATACAGAACCACATGCAGGAAACTTACGGGAAACACACCTTTCAGCTTGGTGTATGGACAGGAGGCTGTTATGCCTATGGAGTATATTCTTCCCAGTTTAAGAATTGCTCAGATTACCGAGATGACTGATACAGACACAGTTGAGGAAAGGTTAGCATAGTTGCTTGCCTTAGAAGAAGACAGATTCATTGCCGGATTCCATCAGAAAGTGCAGAAGGCACGAGAAGAAGCTTGGCATGACAGACACATTAAGAATAAGACTTTCAAGATTGGAGACCTAGTGCTCCTCTATGACAGCAGATTCATTAAGTTTCCAGGGAAGTTCAAGACACATTGGCTGGGGCCATATCAGATACAGCAAGTCACAGAGGGAGGTGCCGTTCAGCTCAGCCAGCTGAATGGGGAGATTTTGCCCACATGGATTAATGGCAGTAGGCTTAAGCCCTATAGTGATAGCCACCCTGCCTCTCAGCCCTAGCTTAGCCAGTTTAAGGCAGTGCAGATGTCCAGTGTAGTTGAAAGGAGGCATCGCAGCGGGAACAAGTCTACACCTGTAAAAAAAAATAAAAATAAAAATTGTTTTGCAGGTGATGCAGAGTCGCATCGCAGCAGCGTGATGTTTCTCCATGCCACGTACTCAGTTGTGCAATCGACAAAGGACAGTCAAGTCAGCAGCTGACAGGTAGTTAATGAGGTAATGATCTGTATATCTTACCGTAGATTTGGCAGCAGTATAATCAATTTTTCCAGATTTGGCAAATCTCCGACGGGATCGACGCCTGTGCACACACGTTTCGAGGGAAATTCGATCAGATTTATGCATTTATGAGGGATCGGACGACGGGTGTGGTCTTGTCTAGGCATTAATAACGACTGACGGGTCCAGTCCAGATGACCGTTGCGTTCGGGATTATCGAATTGGGCATAAAAGCAGAAATTATTCAATTGAGACGGTTACATTTGCAGAAAAACCGAGAGCTATAGAGTTAAAATTGTTGAGAATCCTGTGTCAAGAGTTAAGTGGTTACAGAGTGCTGTGATTTTCAGAATTTGTAGCCATTGCACGTCCGCTAGTTGTACTGAGTGGGTTATGTTCGAGGACGAACCTATAGAAGCCATGCTGAGACGTTTTGACCCTGGTGGCCGTAGGTCCGCCATAACGACGTCGCCCAGGGTTGTGAAAGTAAGTACAACACAAGTCAGACAGCCACTAAGGATGAAGAGTCAAGCGCCAGAAGTAGAAGTTGTCACCAAAGTCTCTGCTAAGGAGAAGAAGAACGTCGAGCCGATCACTGAAGATAAGAAAGCAGAGCAAAATAATGATGAGAAGAAATCTCCCGCTAGGTGGAAAGTAAAAATGAGAAAAAGAAAGCAATGGGAGAAGGTCGTCGACCTATCTGATCAGCTAAGAAAAGAACTAAAGATTGCAGAGGCAACGCAACAAAAATCTGATGATCAGAGGCAGCATGTGTACCTGGAGCACCTCGAAGAGAAGAGAAGTGGAAGAGGATAGCAAACCCAGCAGTCGGTAGAATTCCGGGAGGCAAGCAAAGGCTTGTTCTCGGAACGGAATTCATGGGTTGCCCCTCCTTCATATATGAGGCTCCAGGCTGAATGAAATGTTTGAGAAGGCTAGAAGATACAGATTTTCCTTGTGATAAAAGTTCTAACCCAGATAAATAGGAAAGGATATCTGTAGAATACTTCTCAAACACTAGAAGGCTCTTAAAAGGTTTCAGGAGCGAAGAGAGCGAAACCATGACACTGGGCAGGAAGGATAAGAGAGCCCAGCGAACCAAGTTACATAAACTATAAAGAGAGTGTCGAGGTGATGCAAAAGGAAGTCAAAGGACTTCGTGACAGGTTACAGAAGGCTTTGCAGGAAGCCAAGGCAAATCTACAGCAGGAGAAGCCCGCTGCAGGTGGCTCGAGGACAAGCCACAAGTAAGTGTTAGGGGACTGTTGGAGCAGGGTCCCGCAGCTACAGAAGAAGCTGCTAGTTTTGGCGGAAAGAAGTTAAGGTAGAGCTACGATGCCGTAGCACGTTTCCAGCTGGAGAGCAGAGCCGGAAACCATGACTTTTAAGATAGAAAAGTCAAGAAGGCAACGGTACCTGAGCGACCGAGAAGAGAGAGCTCAACCATTGCATTAAAGGCAGCAACGGAAGATAGGAGGGCTCAATGACCCTCATAAAGGAGAAGGAGCAACGAGGCTGAAGCATTGAAGGTGAAGGATAGAAAAGTGAAGCGGTGCATAGTACCCATGATCAGTGCCGGGAAGCATGGAAGACTGCAGAGAGCTGTGGTGTGACGAAAAGCGGCTATCTCAATTACAGATATGGCCGACTGTCACTAGTTAGGTTTTGGGTTACTGTTGGGATAGGCCCACAATGTTGTAATGGCACGACCTTCGGGCTGCCTATATAAGAATGTATTTTGTATTGTAAAAGGATTAGTTGGTTGGTTAGTTGATTAACAGGTTGAAGAGCTAGCTAGTCGTTTTGTTAGTAGTGTTTTGTAGACTATTAGACTGTTGTAAAAGCCTAGCTCTGGTTCTGGTATTAGCGATAGTAATCTTACGGTAACCAGTAGCCGGCTTATAGAATATGTATGTAAATATCCACAGGGATCGACAGAGAGGGAAGGGTATATTGTACAAGAGTGATATAGAAGAGAAAAGAGATCTAAGAGAGGGTATCTTAAGCTGCATATGTGGTGCAGCAGAACTGTGTTTTACCTTCCCCTGAGCTATAATAGAGAAACACAGTTCTGTGGATGTAACTCCCATCCTGGGGTGAACCATGTAAAACCTGCGTGTTTTGTGTCGAATACATGTGATTGTATTTGCTTACTGTTATGTATTATTCTGCACAATATTGTGGTTTACAGTTTATGAATGAGTGTGTTAATCAGTTCACAGCAAATATAGAAGGATAAACATAAGTTAAAGTCTTTGGAATGCTGTATGCGGTTCGTTTATGCTTTGTGCAAGATAGTCTCTATTGCAGTATTGAATAGCCTTGTGTGTTAAGTCTTGCACGTCGACACGAGCCTCGCTAAGTGCGCTGAACCATGGAGGTAGGATATCACAGAGAGGTGATATCGCACCGGCAGAGGAGCTGCGGTGCGCGATACCGCAGGTTGAGGGCTTAGCGTGAGTAGGAAGTTGCGTGTCGTACGGTGCGTGGCGATGCGATAAGGTTGGAGATATCACGGGAGGAAGGAAGTGTGCGTCGCAGGAAAGGATCGTGCGGTGGTATAAGGGGATATCCTGCGGCTAGGAGAGCTGCGAGTTGAGGAAATCACGCGACGCGAGCAGGAGATCGTGCGACGCGTAGAGGAGAGACCTCGCAGCTAGGAGAGCTGCGAGCCACCAGTGGGATTGCCACAGAACCTGGTCTAAGACACTTGAGTCCTTGGCCAACCCATTAGAGTCACTTCGGGTGAGACTTCAGGCCGCTTTGCGGTTTGTCACCGAAAGGGCTGGTGATTTAGGGGTGTTGTTGGTTGAACATAGTTAACCCGGGTCTGCCCATAGCAGCCAACATTTATCATCCCACCTTTCTAGAAATGCATTTTGGAAAGCTTGAAATGTCAAGATGGATGCAGCTGGAATATATTTAAACCATTTCTTCACTTCCCTTGATAGGCTTTGAGCAAAAAACCTCATTTTAACATCTACATAATCAACTTCCTCCAAGTCAATAAAATATTCAAATTTTGCCACATGCTGCTTTGCTGTTATACCTCCCTCTCCATCAAACAAAGAAATTCTCTAGGAATAATTTTGGGGAAGATCATGAAATATAGTAGGCAAACGTAAAGGATCAAATATGGCTACCATTGGTCTAGGTGGATTTGGAGGGACTGAGGATTTTTGAATGGTTTGAACAATAGGTCTTTCTTCAACCTTCACAGACTGTTGAAGATCTCTCCAAAGGGAATCAAGTAAATATGATTCTAATCTACGAGGGTTGAATTCAACATTTTTAAGATCAGATTTAGATTTAGATTTCAACAAACCCTTTTCAACATTAATTTCCCATTCTTGATCAAGGATGCTATGAAAATCTTGATAGGATGATGCACCAAACAGAGAAATATCTATTTTTTCTTTGTCTTTTTTCTTAAATACTTTTTTTTCTGGATCTTCCAAACTTCGTAAAAATTCAGTATCAGAATTACCTCATGTATGTATTTTCGAAGCCAGGATGTATTTTGAAATCTTGAAACAATTTGTACTGGAATGGCCAGGGAAAATGTACAACCTTCTTCACTCACAAAAAAATTCCTGTTTTCCCACATAAATCTTTTTTTTGATCCTTTATAAACTTTGTCATTCCTCTTAGGGCTGATTTGCACCTTCGTTCCCTGGCAATGGTGCCAATTTGTTAGCACTCAAAATATACCCAAGGTTGTAAAATGTAATCTTAAGGTAACAACAAAAACCACTTTTAGAAAGAAACTGGCTTTTCTTTCCAGAGAGGAATCTCTCAGATACAAATTTAACAAGGCCAGATATTGGAGTCAACAATTTAATTTATGCGGATGGTTGAAACAACACATATAACCATTGGGCAATGGAGTCAAAACATATAAAGATAATAGAAAGCTTCATACATAGAATTTCAACAAAGGCAAGATAATCATTCAGTTACAATTATTCATTGATTTTAGGCGATAAGAAAGAAACATGAACAATCCATCAATATAGAGCATCACAAGATGAATTCCATATCAACTTTAGAGGAAATGTTTGTGAATATCTGAAACAATAGCCAGAGCGTAACATGTATGAATTTTGAAACTATTAAACACTACGTTCAGATTTGAAAGAAAACAAAATGGAAGGTAAACGCTTAGAAAACATTCACAAGGAAAGAAGCCATAGACTGTAACATAAAAAACACATGAATCTTTGAATATCAACTAGCATTCAGCTCTGTAATTTTATTAAAAAATAAGTTTTCACAAAAACATCAATCCAAACCTACGGGTTCCAACCCCCAATACATCAAATAAATTCAAATATATACAAAAATAGTTTCTTCCCCAAGAATATCAATAACAAACTAATCTGTTAATCATAAGATTTTTTGTAACCATATCCCTAATTACTAGGAATACTAATTACATGCTTTGATTGAAATAACAGATTTCTTGATTATAGCAAACTCCATAATTGCAAGGAATCACGAACAAACAACTTCTCGAATTGCAACACCTGTCTTCATGAATGTAGTATGTATTTGGTCTTCCCAAATTTCTCCACGATCTTCCACTGTTCCACATTTGGAGAGTCATACTCTGCCATCTCTCTTATTGACACCTCCAAATACACATAAGCTTCATAAGACACGACTGGTAATCCTTTTTTAATAATTAAAAACCTTTTCAATATCTCAAAGTCTTCTGTCAACTTTTCCACAATAACCTTTGCTGTTAACCCTTTGAATAAATCTTCACATTTGGAATGATCCATGTGATTTTGTACCAATAAGATGTGATATTGTTCCTGAGAAAACAACCGTCCTTCGTCATCCCAAAAAGAAGGGAGACCATCATCAAATAAATATTTAAAAGCAGTACTGAAATCCTTTATTTGAGAAGACATTTTCTTTGCCTTATCTTACACCACTTTCATGAGTTGATGTTTATTGATAAACTTCTTTACCCATAACACAATTTCTACCATGTCTTTGATCCCAATGTCCTGCAAATTTTGATATGTTAAAGAATTCAATAAATTCACAGCATTGTGAGGAGTATTCAAAGGCTTCTTTTCCATAGTTTCATTGGCCAATTTCAATCTTTGAGTAGCCAAATTTACTAGTGCGCTTTCATCATCAATAAAATTTAAATAATGCATGAACTTAGCGATTTCCACAGACAAAGTATCCCAAATCAAATGTTTAGCTCCCTGCAAAGGATCTCTTCCTGTATTTATTTCTTTTAATTCATTGAATTTTTTCTGTAATTGGATTTTATCATTCCATGCTTTATTCTTCTCTTCAATGCTCTTAGCCAATTCTGACTTGATCTTTTCATTCTCATCTTTCAATTCTTTAATCTCAACTTCTTTCAAGCTCACCTGAGACATAGGAACTAATAAAGCATCTGTAGAAAATTCATTTAATGGTCTTTGAACATTAACAAGGGGTAAATTAGTATCAACAAAGGGTTGATTCATCATTTCTTCCATAACCTCTTTTTCATCATTTTGATCTTTTTTCAACTTTGCAATCTGAGCTATCAATTCAACCCTTTCTGCCTCCCACTTGTTTTTCTCCTCTTGTAGCTTCAATGATTTTCCTTTATAATCCATCATTTCCTGATAGACTTTCTCTTTCTCTTCTTGAAATGCAAACAATTCTGAAGCTTGAACATGTTCAGAATTAGGGACTTTAAGATTCTTTTTCAACACTTGAATGGTATTATTCTTCTCCTCTAGAAGTTTCTTGGTCGCCTGCATATTACTTGGTTCGGTCCCTAAGCTTATAACATCTCCCTGCAACTTTTTAATTTGAATCAAATTTGCTTTATTTTCAACCTTCTCATGCTTCAATTTAACTTCCATCTTATCTACAAGAGACTGTAATTTAGTAATTTTCACAATTTCATGTAACAAATCAGAATAAATAACATCTCCAGTTTGTTTATGGAGCTGTATTTTATCAGGAACACTAATTTTGTCCAGCTTCACCTCCATTTCAGACACTTTCTTATCACTTACCACAACAAATTTTAGGGTTTCCTCTCTGCGTCTCGAGTAGAAATCAATGAAGTCTTTTGATTGATTAATTTTTTAACTTGAGGAAGTAGATTCTTAGTTTCCTCCAATGACTGCATTTCTTTATCAGCATAACTCGACATTAACTCTGTCCTGGATTTGTAATGGGAACTGGGCTTTGTTTTACTTTCATCTTCGAAAGAATATTGATGCATCTGTATAGACTTTTTCTGGAACAGGACCATCTTCTTTAAATCTTCTGAAAATATTTATTCTGAAATAGTTTGCTCATCTTGAGGATGCGTTTTGATCTTTTTATGGGAAATATCTTCATCTACGTCCATGCCATCTGCTTCAAAAAGAGTCCTTTTATTCATAATGCTGGAATTAACAGACGCTTGATCTGCTACAACCAATCTGTCCCTCCTATCTTCATCAACTTCTATATTTTCTTCAAAATTAGACAGATTTGCTATTTTGTCTAATCCCTCAACAATTTGATGATCAAATGGCTTATTTTTGTTCAGTTGCTTCCTCTGAGAAATAATATGGTGTGGGTCATAATTCACTTTTCCCTCTTTTTGAAAATCCATAACTTCTAAAAATATCTCAATGACTAACAAGGCACTTTTATTCTTAAAAATGAAAGGACCGACTTTGAGAGGAAATTTAACATTATAAGATTTTTTAAATGCCCCAAAATGTTCCTCTTCTGCATATAACCTCTGTCTCATGAACTCTAATGCGAATATTCTTGGGGTCAAGAAAACGGGTAACCTATATGGTTCTCCAATGAACCCATACACTCTAAGAATAGTAAATTCTTTATGCGAAAACCAATCTCCTATTTTGTCTTCTGAAGAAGACTGCAACATAAGTCTCATATCTTCCAACACCCTTTGTAAGACATCATTGAAAAGCATTTTGTATATTTCAGCCATGATTGTATTCATGAACTCAAACATGTTAATCTATTTCAGAAGGTCTGGACAGAACATGGTAGAGAAGAACTGCAACTCTGATACATTCGAACACAAAAGCATGTTCAACAAATATGACTGATACCTGAAGAACCTAACTTTAGGAAATTCAACCAATTGGGCATGGATTACTTCGACTAAATACTCTTCGAGATTAAAACAATGAACTGAATAGGATTCATGGTAAGTCAAACCTATACTTAGCAAAAAACCTAAGATGACTTCATTGATATGCATATCATCATCCAAACCCAAAACTTGACTAACAAGTGACATGACCAATTGGACTTCCTCCTTGAAAGTATTGACATTATATGGCATAAATAAACCCTCTAACGATTGACCATATTTCAGAATACTGGATAAAAACTGACATCTGACTTCGGTTTTACAATTTTTATACAATTCAATTAAGACTTGCTCATTGAAATATTCAGAGCTTTCAAGGAAAATATCAGGCAAACTCAATACCCCGCGAACAGTTTTTGCGTCAACTCTAGAAAGGATTTTTGATGTTGTATGACTCATAATAACTCTTTCGGAAGACGAATAACTATTCGCACACCATCCAACAAATTCAGGGAAAGGTAGGGTTTGTTCAATAGAAAAGTAATATAAGAAAGAACTGTAGACATTTAGAATATCATTCCCTTGCGAGTTATGCTGCCACAAACGCTCTTTTGAAACTGATACACTACATACTGATAGAATAGGGTCAAACACATTCCTCTCCCTATCAACAACAACGTCATCTCTCTCATCTAGAACTTTGCACAATATTCCTGAACCCTGCTCCCTCTCCATAAGAAAACAACGGTAACAAGTCTTCAACAAAGTCTCAGTGTTTTAAGGCTTACCTGGTAACTATTGGATACGTAGAAGTTGAATTTCGGAAAAATATGGAGCACTGTACCTTCTTCTTTTCACCAGCAGCGTGCAAACAAAATTACTTTACCTAGGTCAACTCACTTTTTATACAACGGATCATTCTAGGACCCTCAACAAGTTGTTTTTCCTTTACCTCTTTCCTCAGCGGAACTCACTAAAAGTCGCCACGTGGAAAGTGGTTTAAATTCTGCTACCACTCATCCTTTTTAATTATCTCACAGCTTTGTGCTTCGGAGTAGACTATGACCATTGATAAGACTTCATATCTTGTCTGAACCGTTGGATCAAACCTGTTCTACGCAATCCACCAGCCTTTCTCATTTTTTCAACCGTGCATCTTCACATCGTGGACTACCTCATGACCGTATATTTTATTTGCTTTATCTCTTGGCCGTCGATCTTGCTAGCTTGTTAACCAATTATGCTTCTCCATTAAAACTTCTTTCTCATGCAACTTTTCCCAGCGGATCAATTTGCAACTGTAGATTTTCACGCTCATAAATCTACACCTTTGAATTGTGCAATGAATTAACCAAAGTGCACATTTTTAATAAGAGGCTCATGACTACCAACCCTTTACCAATTTTTATATATGCCTTTATCATTTATTGATCACATCCTTCCTCAATTGTTCAACATAGAGGGTGTTAACACTGATGATTGATTTAGATGTATGATTTAGTATTGATATACTGATGGTTGTTGATATGGTTTCTCCAGTATTGTTATACTGATGATTAACGAGGGGTGTGCTTGAGATGATAGTTTCAGCGTCGAGATGATAGTTTTAGTGTTGTTACACTGATTGTTGAGATGATTGTTTCAGTGTTATCACACTAATGATGGTTGATTGTTGAGATGTTTGATTGAGATAGTTTCAGCGTCGAGATGATAGTTTTAGTGTTGTTACACTGATTGTTGAGATTATTGTTTCAGTGTTATCACACCGATGATGGTTGATTGTTGAGATGTTTGATTGAGATAGTTTCAGTGTTGCTACACTAATGATTGGTGATTGTTGAGATGTTCTTAGTGTTGTCACACTGATGGTTGTTAAGATGATTGCTGAGATAGTTTCAATATTCCTACACTGATGTAGAAAGTTCACTATTCTCATACTGATGATTGTTGATTGATTTAAAGTTTTAGTATTCTCATACTGATGTAGTAGGTTCAGTATTCTCATACTAATGATTGATTGATTGATGAGACAATTAATAGTTTTAGTCTTCTTCTATTGATGTAGAAAGCTCAGTATTTCTATATTGATATTGATGATCATGTTGCTTCAACATTTGTATGTTGATGTTAATGATGTGGTTTTGGTCCCAACACCTTGTGTTGACGTGGTTGTGGTCCCAACACCTTGTGTTGATGATGTTGATGTGGTTGTGGTCCCAACACCTTGTGTTGATGATGTTGATATGGTTGTGCTATCAACATCCTGTGTTGATAATGTTGATATAATTGAAGTGACATCACTTTGTGCTACTGATGATGAGGTTGTTTCAACATTTGTATGTTGATGGTGATGATGTTGTCCCAACATCTCTATGCTGGTAATGCAGATGATGATCTAACATTATAGATGATTTGGTTTTTACCACTAACATTCTAATGATGTTGTCGATTGTTTCAATATTTATATGTTGTTGATGCAGATGATGATGTTTCAGTATTTCTATATTGAAGATACATATGACGATGTTTCAATATTCCCATACTGAAGATACATATTATGTTTCAGTATTCCGATATTGAAGAAACAAATGATGTTTCAGTACTTACATATCGAAGATACAGATGACGGTGATTCATTATTTCTATGCTGAAGATATAGAAGATGATTCAGTATTCCCATACTAAATATGCAGATGATGATACTTATGATACAGATGATGATGCTTTCAGTATTGACATACTGGAGATACAGATGATGATATTTCAGTATTCACATATTGAATACGTAGATGATGATGCTATCGATGATGATTCAATGATTAAACATTGATGTTGGTAAGTGGATGATTCAGAAGATGTTGATGTTATAGATGATGGTCCATTGTTTACACAATGATGCTGACAAGTAGATGATTCAGAAGAAGATTCGGTATTCACATGCTGATGTGGAAAAAGAAGATTCAGTATTCACATACTGATATGACAGAGAAGATTCAGTATTCACATATTGATGTTACAGAAGAAGGTTCAGAAGATGATTCAATATTCACATATTGATATGGAAAAATATGAATCAGTATTCATATATTGATGTTACAAAATAAGGTTCAGAATTCAGAAGATGATTCGGTATTCATATACTGACGTGATAGAAGATGATTCAGTATTCATATACTGACGTGTCAGAAGATGATCCAGTATTCATATACTGACGTGACAAAAGATGATTCAGTATTTACTTACTGATGCTGCAGAAAATGATTCAGTATTTAGATATTGAGATTACAGAATATGATCCAGGTGAGATCAATGATGAAGATGTATGATGATGTTCCAAAACTTCCTATGACATATAGAGATTCACCAGTCAGTTGTATGGTTGTAATGATTGTTGTTATTGATGTAGAATACCTTCTTAGTTGAGAGGGAGTGTTAAAATATTGTAACTTCAGAAGATATTCTATTGTACTTTTGTTGTATTCTCCTTTGGAGATGTTATTCCTCCATTCAGAGATGTCCTTGAGGTAATTGGTCATGTAAAAGTCATGAGGTAAACCCTCCATTTTAAGTCGGGGCAATAGTACCTGCAAAAGTAATATATAAAATGTATTTTGAGTCTCCCAAGGTAGTCCGATCCTAATTAGGAAACTTGGCTGACCTAGTTAGTTATTTAAGACACTGACCTAATGAATATAAATAGGTGAGGTGCCTCTCTCATTAAGACACATCTCACACACAAGTATTGCGCTGGAGAGAGAGAGAGAAAGAGAAAGAGTTTACTGTGGAAGATGAGAAACTATTCTTGTTGCAGGGGTTTTACACTGTCTTGGTTGAATTATATACTGAGGAAGTTTTGTGGGGTTTTCTCCCTTGTGGTTTTCCCGAGGAAAATCTTTGTGTTTTCTTGTGTTCTCTTGTGTTGCTACATTTGTCTTTCTTTCAGTGATCCTTTGCTTATGGTTATGATGATAAATGTTTTAGATCTTGTATAACCATTAAAAATATAACATGGTATTAGATATACCCTAAAAGAAGTATTTGTGTAGCTGAAACAGTGCTACAACTACAACTATTGAAGATTAGGGTTTCAAGCTTAAAAACCCTAAAAGACCAAAACTAGTAATTTTGGTACTTTCACCATATCTCGAGGTTGGAGAATCCTCAGGAGAAATTTTTTATGAAAGAAGAATATAAATTCCTGATGTACCCCATGTAAAAGTATCAGCCTTCGATTCACTATAATTTAGGATATATGATTCCTCCAACTCAACATTCTATCCTCTCCTAGATTTCAACCTTAAACAGGTGACCTAGAGAGAATCGCTATATCTTGGGCTAGGAAGGTACAAATGAGATTACATAAGCTGTTCCAGAAAGGGCACGGACTGTAGCTTCTATGTTAAAAATTCCAGACCCCGAAGGTGATTAATAGACACGTGGAAGTCCGTACAAGTTCGCTATGCTGGATAGTCTTGAAATAAGTCACCTTGGGAAAGTTTGCATAAGTTCCAATTGGTGAAACCAATTCTACTCTAAACTATGGTGGTGGAAAGAGGACATGTGAGGCTACCTTAGTGAAATGTTTTAGACATATAGGAGTAGTACTTTTGGAGATATCATAGAAACAACATCAGCAATTTCTCCAGAAGAAACCAGAGAAAAACTAGGGCTTCCTTTTCCAGGAACTTCCCTCCACCAATAATTTGAAGAAGGAGGATAAAAAAATTCTCCCTAGGAAGGTGCATCTCTCTATGTAAGAATTTTATCATTCTATGAACTTTCATTTTTTGACCTAACACTGTTGCCAGAGAAAACTAGGGCATCAGATATTTTGCAGTTATGTCCACAGTTGTGGGAAAATAAGTATACTGCTCAGCTTGCCTTGAGGAGGTATATCTTTCTCTCAAATTAGATATGAAAGATACCTAATTTGAAAAAATAAGGTTTCTCTATCAAACCCTAGGTCTACCAGAAGCAGTATTTCAAAATATCCTTCAAGTAAGCATCAAGTTGAAGCATTCTCATAGGTAAGTTTCATCCTCTCTATTTCCATTTGAGGTTCTCATTTTTATCATAATGACAAATGGTATCAAGCTTGAGGGAAAGCTTGAAAGAGTCGAGAACTTCTAAGCATGGAATAATACGAGTGGTTACCATACTTGAAGAAGCATGAAGAACTATGTCATAGAAAGAGTTGCAGATCCAGACAGAGATGAAGTCAAATAAAAGCAAAAGAAAGACTTAATAAAAACAAAGATGAGTATTTCTATCTCCATTGGATCTCGCATGTATCATCCTTGAAGACTCCTAAGTATATGTCCGATGAAATGACCAACATGTATGAAGATGACCTTGAGAAATCAACTCAAGAATGTGAAGGTGCAATGTCAGAAAACATTCAATGATTACTTCAAAAGAAGATCTCATCTCAAGGGGCAATTAGAAGCCGTCGAAGACAATGTCAAAGAAGTAGAAGCATAAATTACAACTCTAAATGGTCTTCCAATTTTAGTCAATGTTGGAAAGGGGTTGGAGGTAAGTAAGTCACGCAACATCTAGGATGCTGCGCATACTCACGCAACGCTTGATCTTGATTTATGTAGGAAGGAAAAAAAATACACAAATAACCATAGAAACAAATATGCAACAGAAATAACACTTCATTTCATTAATCAATAACTGAAAGTTGTTTACATACAGAATGGAAATAAACTAGCGAGAGTGCTGGTAGCTTATCTTTGAGAAGAGATGTGGTGGATACATGCCTCTAAACTCTGTGTTACATTGAGGCTCGAATGCCTATATATTATGGAGAAACAATGGAAACCCTACACATCCCAAAACCTAACCCTAGGAGGTGAAATGCCAAAATGTGGGCCCCGTTGGGTAACTTGGTACATCAATTTCCCGGGGTCATAACTTTAGCATACTACCTCCGTTTAACGCGCATGATACATCGTTAGAAAGATTTGTTTAAGGACTACATTAAAAAATGGCAAATATCAATTTTGGAATAGACTCATATTTTCTCGACAATTCGATGCCGAAAAAACGTCGTTTAGGGCCTCAAAATGGCTTCGAAAGTTTAGGACCCAAAAACTGCCAGAAATAGTAAATTGTGCTACAATTAAGGAAACTGGAAAAATAAAAGAAATAATGGTAGGGTTCCAAGTGGAATAGGTGGGTGGCCACCAATATCCTCCTGGATCATTCCTCCCCCTTTAGGAATCAATGGTCCCCATTGTGTTGAGTTCCTTCATGAGATGAGGAAAGTTCTGCTGAACTTGGTCCCTGGTGAGCCACTTTCCCTGGTGAAGGAGTTGGCCTGCTTAGACAACTCGATATAGCTGGATCTTCTGCTGGAGGGTGTTCTTGATCTATGTGTCCATAATTCGATTAGTTGTGGCTTGTTCCATGCAGTCGGGGTTTAACTCTGTTGGTGTGAGTTGTTTTTCCACGGCTGATGTGTCTAGTAGAGGTGGAAAGTAGGGCCGAAGGCGGTCCACATTGAACACTGGGTGTAGACCAAGGAATGGTGGAATACTGAGCTCAAAGGCATTGTCCTCGATAGCCTTAGTGATTTTTTATGGTCCATATTGGACCGGGTGAAGCTTGCGGTGGGGTCTAGTGAGGTGCTCCTTTTGCAAATGTAGCCACACTTTGTCGCCCACCTGGAAGTTGTGTTGCACCCGATGCTGATCATGTCGCTGCTTGTACTTAGCATTGGATCTGTTTAATATGTCATGAACTTGTTGGTGAATGTGCTGAATGCGCTTAATGAAGTTGTTCACCTTGGAAACTTTAGACTGGATATGAGCTGAATCAGCCTGAGTAGCTACAAATGGCATGGCTACGTCAATGGGACATAGTGGCTGGAATCCCAAGCCCACTTGAAAGGGGATGTGGTTGGTTGAGCTGTGGAGGGCCCGATTATATCTATGTTGTACATAGGGTAGGCTCTCATCCCATGTTATGCTTTGAGTTGTACAGGCACAAAATGTGTATGATCATCCTGTTGACGACCTCTATCTAGCCATCAGTTTGGGGATGGAAAGCTGTGGACTTAGTGAGCTTGGTGTCTAGCATTGACCATAGGCTAGACCAGAATGTACTAAGGAATCTGCTATCCTAATCTGAGATTATAGACTGTGGGATCCCAAAGTGTACCCACACTCGTTCAAAGAAGAGTTTAGTAATGGCTTCTGCTGTGATATTCTTCTTACAGGCTGCCATTATGGCCATCTTTGAGAATCTGTGAACGACCACAAACACACAGTCGTTGCCATGCTTAGTAGAAGGAAGGCCCGACATGTAATCCATGGAGATGGATTCCCAAGGTTGACTAGGGGTAGGAAACAAAGTATAGAGGCCTTGCTTCTTGATGGATGGTTTGGAAATGGTGCAGGCAGTGCAGGATCGGATGTACTTCCCGATGTCCTGTCGAAGGTTCAACTAATAGAAATACTTATGCAATACTACCACTATTTTCTCGACCCCAAAATGCCTAGCGATCCAATTGTAGTGCGCTTCCCAAATCATCTTGGCATGCTCGCTTGAAGGTACACAAAGGTGTCCCATGTGACATAGTAGTACATCCTGGAGGTGAAATTTTGGAACTTGGCTTCCCTCCAAGAGTGTCTGGTATGTGTGGCTGAATTCTGGATCACTCTTGTAGAGAAGTAGCCAATCATAAGTCTTTTTCCCACAAGAGTTGAGCATGGTGGTTATCGCCATGATCGGTGGTCGGTTGAGGCAGTCTGCAACATTATTGGTGCTTCCCTTCTTATACTTGATGCTCAAATGAAACTGTTGTAGATATGTGGACCACTTCTGATGGCGATTGTTCTGTAACTTCCCTTGTGCCTGTATGAATTATAGGGGTCAGTGGTCTATGTGGATGATCGTTTCCTTCACCAAAATGTAATGCTTCCATTGTCGGCAAGCCTGTACAATGGAATACATCTCTTTGTCATAAGTGGGATATTTGTAGACTATGTTGGATAGTGTCTCACTGTGATATGCAACTTGATGCCCTTGTTGAGTAAGGACTACCCCAATAGCATAGTCAGAGGCATCTGTCTCGATCTCAAATGGTTGTTGTAAGTCTGGTAATGTGAGCACTGGGGCACAGTAGAGGCGATGTTTCAATTCTGCAAATGATTTCTTTTGAGTTTTCGACCAAAAGAATTTTGCTTTCGCTCCTCCCTTGGTGACTTGATTCAAGGGCCAAGTGATATGAGAGAATCCCAGCACGAACCTGCGATAGAAATTAGCAAGGCCCAAAAAGCTGCGAATCTTTGTTAGAGTGGTCGGGGCTGGCCAATCCTAAATGACTTGTATCTTGGTTGGATCCACATATACCTCACACTCATTAATAATGTATCCCAGATACGGAACCTGGGTCATGGAAAAAGTGCACTTGTCCAAATTGGCACACAACTTGTGCTGCTGCAGTGTTTGGAGGAACTGTCGGGTATGACCCTTTTGCAGCAGCTCCTAAATTTTCCTCTTGGTTTCATCATTCTACATAACAGAGCATCGATATATTAGTCCATTGGGAAGCAGTGCACCCAGGGTCAGATCGATGGGGTGCTTGACCTGACAGTGGAGAGGCACCCTAGTGGGTGAGGTGAATATGTCCCGGTACTCTTCCATGACCTTGTCCATTTGTTGTTGTCATGTGGAGGGGCCCTGTTTGGAGGTCATGGCCACGATATTATTCTTGCCTTAAGGGTGGATCATCAAGAAAAAAACTTCCTAGTTTTGGAAATGAGCTTACTGCATTGTTTTGTAGTAACCAAAGAGATAGTGGTAGGAGGTGGTACCTTTGGTATCCTGTACAAATTATTTCCCAACGTAATAATAATGGCGCGAGGCCAGGACTCATACACAGCATGTCACTGCCATAAGTATGGTTGACCTAATAATACATCACAAACATCAAGAGGAGAAATATCACATAATACCTCATCAGTGAAGGGCTTGATGTTGTAGGGAAGGTGGCACTGCTGGCTGACGCGTAGATCCCATCCTTGGTGAAGCCACTCGATGGTGTACAACTGTGGGTGTGTTGTGGTTGGAAAACCCAACCGCCTCATAACCTCTACTGAAATCAGGTTCTTTTGGTTCCCACTGTTGACAATGAACTGTAGCGGGGAACCCTTTACCCACATCTGGGAGTGGAACAGACACTCCTCCTCCTCTGAATCTTCTGGTTCTTCCTTTTGGATCTTCGTGGTGGAAACGGTGGTGTTGGGATCTGCATCGATAATCTTCTTCCATCTGTCATTCCCTTTCTTGGGTTCTGATTCAGTGTCAGAGTATGCATCTAATTTAGAAGCCTTTATCTTGGCCACTAGTGACTGCTTGGCCCGACACTCACTTGTGTTGTGAGTGGGGCTCTTATGGAACTCACACCACTTTCCCGCTTCCTTTTTCGGTTTTGCAGTGTTACTCTTTGCTTGCGTCTTTGGAAAGTTTGATTGAGTTTCCATGCCTTGGCTATGTCCTTGGTTCTGTAGTTTGAAGGCACCTTTCCCTTGCTTTTGATTCGTAGATCCAAAGTCTCACTTTTTCTGTTTGAAGTTTTGCTCAATTTTGGTAGCATACCGATATGCCGTACCAAGCGAAGAGATGTCGAGGAAATCCATTTCCTGCTAAATGTATATGTGTAGACAACTGTGGTACTTCAACACCAAATTTTTCTCTAAATCTTTGATACCCAACTTGGTGCGCAGGGTATGGAACAGATTCGTTAGCTCATGCACATCTTGATCTCTTTGTTGCCGCAGCGTAGTCCATTGTATGTACTTGTCCTCATAGCTTCCCACTGGATAATATTGTCCCTTTATGACATCTTGGAAAGAATTCCAAGTGGGTATGGCCAAGAATAGAGACGGTTCCTCCTTGTCCTTTCTCTCACAGTAGGTTTCCCACCAGTCCTTGAAATGGGGGGTGACTTTGAGTAGAGAAAAAATAATCTTTTCCCGATCGGAAAAGTCATGAACCGAGAAATATCCTTCTAATAGATTCAACCATATATCTACGGTGTCTGCATCTATTCGACCATCAAATATGGGAATGTTGAAGTTTACTTGTACCTTAAAAGGGGTTGCACCTCCAGAGTGGCTGTTAGATGCAGATGCACCGCCAGTGGGAAGTCTTTGAAGGATCTGGGCGAAGTTATCCATCATTGCGTTCCTTTGTTTTTCAAGGGCCCCCTTGAGCAACATTTTGATAGGATATTCTATGCCCTCGTATTTTTTTTCATCCCCCATGGGTGGCCATCAGGATTTGCGAGGCTGATCTTGCAAAGGTTCAACTAGATTGAGTCCTAACTCTTTATACCCTGCCCTCATTGGGGACATGAAAAGAAGGATCAAGAAAGAGCAGATTGCTCTAATACCAATGATATGGATTTATGCAGGAATGAAACATAATACAAAAATAACCATAGAAACAAATATGCAGTGGAACTAACACTTCATTTCATTAATCAATAACTGAAACTTGTTTACATACAGAATGGAAATAAACTAGCTAGTGCTGGTAGCTTATCTCTGAGAAGAGATGTGGCGGCTACATGCCTCTGAAATATATGTTACATTGAGGCTCAAAGGCCTATATATTATGGAGAAACAATGGAAACCCTACACATCCAAAAACCTAACCCTAGGAGGTGAAACGCCAAAATGTGGGCCCCGTTGGGTAACTTGGTACATCAATTTCCCGGCTTCGTAACTTTAGCATACTACCTCCGTTTGACGCGCATGATACATCATTAAAAAGATATGTTTAAGGACTACATCCATAAATAGTAAATATTGAGTCCAAAACAGACTCATATTTTCCCGACCATTCGATGCCGAAAAAATGTCGTTTAGGGCCTCAAAATGGCTTCGGAAGTTTAGGACCCGAAAACTGCCAAAAATAATAAATTGTGCTACAATTAAGGAAACCGGAAAACTGAAAGAAACAATGGTGGGGGTCCAAGTGGAATAGGTGCGTGGCCACCAATATCCTCCTAGATCAACGCCATGGAAGACAAATATAAAGCGATAGGCGAAAAATAGTCCACTTTCTATATTTTCATGTCACTTTTTGTACTCATTGACTATTTCTTCAAAATATTGGTCCTTAGTGGTTAAATTAGTTAAAATATTGTTAAAAGTTAGTTAGAAGTGGACCTTGAATGTAAAGGCACAAGCCTATAAATAGAAGAATTATGCATGTAAGAAGATATAAGGAGATAGAGAGAAAGAGTGAATACTGGATGTAATATTAGACACAGTGATACTGGATCGATGTTTGTTTTTGATTTGCAATTTGTTCTGTGGAATTAATATGATGTGATGGGGATTGATCTGAGCTTCTGTTGCCTCTTTTCTTTTCCTATTTTACAATGTTGAGATTCTGATGCTGAATAGATCTGGACACAAATAATGTGATGCTTCCTGCTTTCATCTTTTAGATATGTTTTTCCCACTGGTAGATCTGCTGAAATGATGAATGACTAAGTGCAACATGATTAATGGTTCAATAAGTAAAATAGATCTAGAAATTAAGCTGATGAATGTATGATTCCCCAACCCTCCTCTATACTACAGAAACTTGGTTCCAATAGCTCTCCCTTGAACATCTTGGGTGAGACCTCATTCGCTCTGCGGGTGTTGCTGGACGGGGTAAAACTTGTCTGGGCCGATGCTCAGGGAGATCATGGTGTGTTGAGTGTCGACAAAGTTGAAACCTTGTCCACTGGGTTTTGTTTGTGGGGATTGTGCCAACAAATGGTTTCGTTGTTAGGAGCTCATTGTGAGTGAGAGGAGGGCATGTGGCACTCGAAAAATGGTTACCCAACAGTGGATGTGGCATCTGACGTGACCGAAACTTCATGATTGGTTTGATGAGAAGCCGAGAGAGTTTGCCGAGATAAAAAATTAGAACCCTGGGATGACAATATATAAGTGGTTAGCAAGGTACATCCACGACGGTCTGCACGAATATTTTTTCTGCAAATTTCCTATCATATTATACGAGTGGTTGGTACAATTCACTTACAAGAAGACGAACTTTCAAGGAGGGGAACCGACGTCCTGGACCCCTGAACTGATCCAGGAGTTGCAAGACATTGAAAATAGAGTATCACATGCTGTCAAGGTCTGGTTGGATAGTATCCCAGAGGGATATATCACCGAGTTCGCTATCAACACCAATAAATCTTACACTGAAGCACATAGGGAGTTCTTCAATGGACCCAGAGGTAGGTTCTTATTGTCGCTTCAATTGTCAATTAAAATGTTGGTCTATGAAAAGGGTATACTCAATATGCATCTAGAGTAATAACACCATGGTGTGCGGAGGTTGTGGATACCGCGACCAAGGGAGGAGACAAATGAAAAGATAAAGGGTAGATGGGTGCAAGTTTGTCGGGATTGTGAGGAAAGCTGAGGAAGGAAGTGGTTGTACAAGAGGAGGACCACAGTTTCGAATAAAGAAGAGGCAGAGGACATGGGAAGGTCATGCTGTGATCGGGACGCAAGACCATGAAGGACAACCACATGGGATGAAGCGACGCTACAACGAAGACGAGGATGACCAGGCCCAGGATACGCCCAGAATGACGGTAAGATCAAACCCTGGCAGCAACGAACCCACGCCTATCCGCACTACTTCAAAATCAGGAAGAAATCCAAGTCCCACATCAACTGGTCCGACGTGCCATAAAAAGTCTAGTAGTAGATCAACATCTGTAGGAAGGCAGCTCAGGATGGCAGGCGATGACATGAAGCTACCCTTGTTCCACGGAAAAAGGGCTAATGATCCCGAGCAATACTGGTTTTTTATGTGAAGAAATGTGGGCTGTTAGATAGGCCATTGATGAGGATGTAAAGAAAGGATAGTTAGCGAATACTTTGAGGGGTCGCACACTAGATTGGTTTATGAAGTTTATCCAAGTTCCTTAGGGGACTCTGGCGAAGATATTGGATGAGATCCGGACATGAGTGATCGAGGAATTCAGAAAATCGATGTGGGAAGCACAATACATTACAGAACTGAAGGAAATTAAGCAATTTCCTAATGAGAGCGTTTGGGACTTAGATGAGAGGTTCAAAACACAGATGGAAAGAGTCAGTTTTTCTATGAGCGATGTCCAACATAAATAATGGTTTATCACCGCATTGGTTTCTCATATCTGACAACCATTGATGCAGCAAAATATAGCAACACAGAGCAAAGCCCTGGAGATTGCGATGAAGCTTGAAGCTTCACATATCGAGGATAATGCAGTAGGGATGAATCAAATTTAGGTGGAGCTCTCAAACCTTACACTCCAGTTGTAGGATATTAAGAAAGGTAAGGAGGAATGCACAGATCTTTGGTTTACTCGGGGTCACGCAGATGGCCACACCAAAGATACTTGCCCCGACATTAGAAACTATCTATAATATGGAGCTCTGAACTCGTTTAGTAGCTATGGTGTACCTTGGTGCCGCATCTACCAAGTTTATGGACATCGACATGAGGAAGTAGCTATATGCAAAAGATGGTGTGAAATCTTGCCAATTTATACTGTTCATTCTGTCGCTCAGTCGGGCATGAGGATAAAGACTATTGGGCTTATGATCTGCTTTAGGACAGAACTTATGATTCATATTTTGTGAAGGGTGAAGGCCCCCACGTAGTCCAGCAACTACATCCACAGCATCAAATGGTCAGTTCTCAACCACAAATGCAGTACACACTGCTGCTGCCAATGCAGTTTTTTCCACCGCAGCCGCAACCACAGTTCATGCCACAGCTGCAGTTCGCACCGCAACAACCATAAAATCAAATACCGATGGCTGAAGTGAAGCCACAATACATTCAATCAATGCACTTTTTTCAGTAACAACCAAATCCCCCACTGCAACAGCTAGCTCAACCGCAATACCCATAGCAAGGAGGATTATGTGGAATATTTCGAGGCAAAGGAAGAGGCTTTTAATGAGGAGGGGGATGAGGTTGTGCATCCATCCAATGTTATAATTGTGGAGTATTCAGGAATTATTAGAGAGAATTCCCACACTTGCAGTGCTTATGTACGTACCATGCAATGATTGATCATACCATGGAGAACTGCCTGCAGTAAATCGTAAGATGGTAGACATGAAACGTCCCACAACTACAAAATCAAGCCCAAGTACAGACTCTGAATCAGCTACCAGCGCAGAATCAGTTACAGAGTTAGGCCCAGAATCAATTTTTGCTCAAGAACCAGACTGTGAATCATCTGATGAACCCACCAATAAACAAGAATCCACCACTGGCTCAGACTCCACTGATAAACCAGACTCAAGGTCCAACAGTTGTGATGATTTCAGCAGAGTCCAGAACGTAGGATTTTAATGTCGCCAACACTCACGGAGGTGCGATGAAGGGAGATGATGGAACCTGACCATAAGTTTAATTAGCTGGGAAGAAGAAAGAGACGTTTGACATTGCGATTAAAAAATAGACGTTTTCTGAAACGAGGGATGTGATTGGACGCAATCTTGCTAAGTTGTCTGTCTATGAAATGCCACCCGCTTTTGATTTATCCTTAGAAGCAGGACCATCGCGACATCATGGTACCTTGTAGCATTTCTTTGAGAAATTCTTAGCACTAGCATGAGATCCTGAGGCTCTTGTTGAGCTTGAGAGGTTGTTGTACCATTCATACAAGGAGCTGAAGGACTCTGGAGTGAACTCCTTGAAGAAGAAAAAGACTGGTAAAGAGATGCATATGAATATCCAGATTGGTGACTATGAGGTGGACTCAATCATCCTAGACCTAGGATCGGATGTGAACATCTTGACTGAGCAGACATGGGAAAAAATGGGGAGCCTAACGATGGGTTGGTACCATGTGTAGTTGCGATTGGCAAACCAAGCTAAGGTGCAACCCATTGGATGGGTAATGAACTTGGTTGTCAATGTTGAAGGTATGAGAACACATGCTGACTTTGATGTGATTGAAGTCGTTAATGGAGAAGGTTTCTATCCCACGCTGTTGGGGATAGGATGGGCTAATGACAATATGGCCCTGATTAATTTTAAGAAGTGAATGATGACCTTTGAAAATAAGGACATTCGAGTCATCACACCCATGGATCCAACCGAGGGCCAAAGATACATTGAACCTGTGAAGGACAAAGTCGTCAAGGGGTGGGATCACACATACAACATCTATGAAGACTATATCCACCTGATTGCTGACAAACAACTTGGTTAGCGTAGCACTAGTTCTATGTCTTATGATTCTAATGACGCGCTCGAAAATTGGCAAAACCGCATGCATGAGGTATCCTTTAGAAAGTGTGGTCTGATTACGCAATCTCTGCGTCATCTTACAACCGAAATGATTGAATTACGAGTATATGAATGGTTACTAGAGCTATCTGTATTCTTAACAGTATTTGAAGAAAGAGTCTCAGAGCCACAACGACTCTTGGCACTGGAGGAAGCACTGGAAGCTAATCTAGCCCACTGGTGGGAAGCTCATAAGAAAAAGATTACTGGATGGATGTAGTGTCACAGGATGATGACAACCCATTTTGGTACCACAAAGGGGTACCACACTTGGAAGTACAATGGGCAGATTGACCCTAACAACCATTTGGTGGAGTTCCAAACACTATGGGAAGCGCGACCAAAGGATGAATGGGTCCATGCCTTTATTCATACCTTGGATGAAATGTCAAGGTCCTGATACGTATCTGTAGAGCTACGTAGAGAAATAACTACTTGGGAGGAGTTGTCAGTTTGTTTCACCCACACTTTTGGTTTTGCAGATGCCAATCCGAATGTCCACAATGCACTTCAGATCATTCGAGATGTCATCTTGAAAGTTGTGCCAGTCGCATTTCCTATGGATCCACATGCGCATTGCCACATGCAATAGATGATGGAAGGCTATAACATATCTGGAGAGCCGAAGGATAATGATGAGTTGCAGAATATTAATGTTGGAGCAGGGTCACGCAGCTACAGGAAAAGCTGCTATTTTTGGTAGAAGATGGACAATTTTTGGAGGAAAGACAGTTTTGGCGATGCGATAAAGGTATGACACCGTAGTGCATTTCCCGTCGTGGATCACGGGCTAGAAATCGCAGCGGTTGGAACAAGAAAGTCAAAGGTAAATAGTACTTGAAGTGGCCGAGAAGAGAGCTCAACAATTGCATTTAAGGTAGTGATGATGACAGGAGGGATCAGCTACCCTCATAAAGGAAGAAGGAGCAATGGGCCAAGGTATTAAAGACAAAGGACAGAAGGGGAGCGACCGAGGAAGTGACTCCCATACTCATGATCAGCACCGAAAATCGTGGAAGACTGCAGGAAGCTATGATGTGATTGGTAAAGTGGTAGTACAAAGTACAGAAAGGCCGACTGTCACAATTAGGGTTTTGGGTTACTGTTGGGATAGGCCCACAGTTTTGTATCACGGTGAGACCTTCGGGACACCTATTTAAGCATGTATTTTGCATTATGAAGGGTTAGTTAGATAGTTGGTTGATAAGGTTGTAATTGTTGTCGTTAGTATAGTGAGACATTGAGGAAGAGTCGAGCTTTGGTTCTATCTTTAAGTCTGTAGTTATCTTACTATAACCAGTAGCCGGCTCCTTGAGCCTGAATGTAACAATCCGCAGGGATTGAGAGAGAGAGAAAGAGAAAGAGTATATTGTAAGAAGAAAGCAATATAGGAAGAGAAGAGATCTAAGAGAGAAGGGCTCCCAACTATGTGCGTGGAGTTTCCCAGAATATCTCAAGCTACATAAGAGGTTGCAGCGGAACTGTGTTACTCTCTCAAGATATAATATAAACACAGTTCCCATGGATGTAGCTTCCCCCCTGGAAGTGAACCACGTACATCCGTGTGTTGTGCGACTGTTTCATGTGATTGTGCTCTACTTATTTTCTATCTGTTATCTGTTACATGAACTTTGCTTATTAGTTAATGAATGTATGTATGCTATCCTTCAGTTTACAGTAACATAGAAGGTCAAATGCAAGTTGAATGTGTCGAGTACTCTGTATATGAGTTTATCAGTGCTTTATTCATGACAGTAGCAGCTACTGTGTTAATTGACTTATGTATATTTAGTTCAGCGAGTTGAGTGTAATTGATGTTAAGTGTGTTAAAATATAGAAGCTTACGTGAGGTTGTTTAACACCTTAATAAAAGTTAACTAAGCTATTATACCCAGAAAGGAAGCCTCTGGACCTTGAGAGTTGATGAGTATATTGAGTCTTACTGTAGGAAATATCGTAGCGTAGAAAGGGCGATATCACACTGTCGGGGGAGCTGCGGTGTGAGATATCACAGGTTAAGAGTTGGGCAGAAGGGAAGGTTCACGTAGCGCCCTAGAAGCTACGACGCAATAAGAGTCAGTCCCATAGCAGAGTTAGCTAGAAAGAGAGAAACATCCCTTGCTGAGAGAGTTAGCTGGTTAATTAGAGTCAAGAGGACCTAGGATGCTTCATAACCTGGTTGAGGAAGCCTGATTCTTCACCCACCCCATCTAGGATCACTTCGGGTGAGACTTTAGGCTGTTCTGCGGTCTGTCACCAAAAGGGCCAGTGAGCTAGGGGTTTTGTTGGTACAATAACGTAAACCCGGGTCTACCCAGAGAAGACCAATAAATGGTTCCATTGCCGGTTTTGAACAAATTGAAGAGATGATGTTCTGTTGGCATCCTACTAAAGAAGAACTTAACCAGTGGGTTGAGTCTAAGGAAAGAGAATTTGCTGAGAAAGAAAACAAGCATCCTAGGCTGAGTATAGAGGACTGGTTACAGAAACATATCTTCACAGATCTGCATGAGATATTTTTTGTGACCTACGCAAATGAGTTGTACGATTGGTTGTCAAAGTTGACTGATAAGCATGTATTCAAGAAGAAAAGGAACATTGTCTGGACACCGGAGTTGATTCACACTGTGAAAAGCGTAGATAATCCCATTTCGCGAGAAGTAGAATTATGGCTTGCGACGTTGCTGGAAGGTTTCATTACAGAGTTTGCAGTTGATCAAAGAAAGAGTTTCAGTGAAGCAGAGAGGTACTTCTTCAAGGGATATCACGGTAAGTATTTGAACTCTTTAAAGTTGTCCTTTAAGATGTTATTGTATGAAAAAGGAGTATTGGATATATTCTCAGATGAATAAGTTAAGTAAGTGTAATGTCACAAGAGTTTGAGAGTGACTCTGAAGAAATTGGATGTACATGTAGCGGTAAGAGATATAAAGTAGATTTCAGATCTTCCTTCTTTGAAGACAGTTCAGATAGTACTAGAGAACAGAGTCAAAGTAATAGAGAAAGAACAGCAGGGGGTATCCCTTACCACCCTTATACCCCACAGAAACCAACCGGGACTTAGAATAATCCCGCAGGAACTCCATCTAGTAGTTCACACACAGTACATACTACCTCTACACCATCTACATTTATACCGCCAAGTGGTAGTAATATAGCAAATCAGAATCCACCTCATAGAAACAGAATGGGGGATGGAATGAAATTACCTACCTTTAGGGGTACAGGGGAAAAAGACCCAGAACAACATTGGTTCCTATGTGAAGCTGTATGGACCATTAAACAGATCCAGGATGACAATACTAAGCTTGTCCAGTTGGCCACTACACTTAGAGAAAGAGATTTAACATGGTATATGAAGTATACATCAGCGCAGAACAGAACACTCGTAGAGGTTAGGACCGCAATGATTAAGGAATTCAAGAAACCCAAGTCTGAGTCACAAAGTATCACATAACTTAAAAACATCAAATAGTTATCCATAGAGTCAGTATGGGATTTCGATCAGAAATTTAAATCTCTTATAGAACAAGTTAGTTTTGAGTTTGCGCTGGAGCAGCATAAGGAATGGTTCATCGCAGCACTACTCCCTCATATTAGACTTCCACTAATGCAACAGAAACTCCATACGCAGGATGAAGCATTGGATATGGCAATGAAACTAGAGGCTTCACCTCTAGCTGAGACTAGTGCAGGTATGACAAATTTACAGAATCAGTTAGCCAATCTCACTTTATAGCTACATGAGATTAAGAAAGGAAAGGAGGTTGAACAAGAACTATGGTGTACAAAGTGTAAAGGACATGGCCATACCAAAGATAACTGTCCAGTATTTGTTGAGTATCTAGCAAGTGGGGCTCCTAACCCCTTAGTACAGAATCAAGGGCCATGGTGTGAAATATGTCGAACAAGAGGACATAGACCACAGGAATGCCCTTTACTTCAGAAGTATGTACAGACTCCTAAGAATTTATACTATAACTTCTGTAAGTCAGTAGGACATGATGAAAATAATTGTAGAGCTTATGATCTCATGATAGAGAGAAAACATGACTTCTACAAAGTCTAGTTAGAGACATCAGGACCAGCAACAGGCCCACTGCATGAACTAGTTCATGATGGCCGTGGTGGAGGATTCAGAGGAAGAGGCCATGGTGGAGGCTTTGGCCATAGCTATGAATCGATTGTTTGTTACAACTATGGAGCCATAGGACATTATGCTAGGGATTGTCAGAACCCTACTACAACATGTAAGTATTGCAAGTCCTATGATCATACTATAGAAGAATGTCCTATCTTGATAGCCAAGATTAAGGATCCTAAGCCAGCAGTAAAACAGAATATTCAGCTTATTGTTGTTGAGCAGAAAGAACCAGAACCAAGAGTCAATGTTGTGACTCGCAGCAGTGCTTCTACTAGCAGGACATCGCAGGATGCCAAAAAGAATACAGGTTCAAAGTGGGTACGTAAAGCCGCTGATAAATCTACACCACTTGACCTGCAGAAGAACAAAGAAACATTTCAGCAAGATAAAACTTTATTTACTGAACCTACACCATCAGGATCCCAGATATTGCCTTGTAGGGGTATACCACAGCAAAAACCTTGTGGCGTTAGTCCTGTGCAGATATAGTAGGATACCACATCTGGAAGGTGCGAGGAGGATGAGTTGACAGGAAGTGTACAATCCTTCCTACAGAGCTACTTGAAACTCGTAAGAAATGAGAAATCCATAGAAGAGATTCAATGCATCATAGATCAGTATCAGCAGTCTTCTTCCATGAGCAGTACGCAGCGTGCTGTTCATAATATTATGGGCCATACAAGAACAGGAAGAGAAATGAGACTCATAACACAAATTGGAGAGTTTGAAATGGATGAGGTAATCCTAGATTTAGGATCAGAGGTAAATGTGCTTACCAAGTAGACATGGGAACAGATGGGTAGCCCAAAATTAGCTAGATCACCTATCCATCTGCGATTAGCCAATCAGTAGAGGGTATCGCCACTAGGTCGATTACCGCAAGTACCAGTTGATATTGATGGAGTTCGCAGCTTTGCAAATTTTGAAGTCATAGAAATTATTGGCGATAATAGACCGTATCTAGCTTTATTAGGTATCGATTGGGCATTTGAAAACATGGCTGTTATCAATTTGAAGAAAAGACAAATGACTTTTGAGGATAAACAGATTTGAGTCATCGCACCGTTGGATCCTTTTCAGGGTCCCCGATACATTGAAATTATCAAAGTAGAGGAAGAGGTGCGTAATATGGAGAGCCTCTATCAGATGACTGCTAACTAGAGTGATTATATCAATCCGACCGCAGAAGGAAATATTAGTTGGCGTTGCGATAGCTCATGCGCATCGGATTCAGATGTTGGTTTAGAAAATTGGTAGAATAGACTTTATGAAGTTTCAGCTCACAGATGTGCATTTATGACTAAGTCACTGCGATGGATTGGAACAAAGATTAAGGATATTACATCATTTGATGGCTTAGCAGATGTCAAAGACTTTTTACAGTAGTTTGAGCAGGATATCCCTCATGAACAGAGGATGGTAGCTATTGACCTTGCAGTAAGAGCCACGCTTGCATGATGGTGGCATGCACATAAAGAAAATATCACATCATGGGATGATTTTAAGAGATTGATGGCGATAAGATTATCTATTGACAAGGAGCGTTTCCAGTAGAAATATACAGGAGAAAGTGACCCCAAGTCACATATTAAGATTTGTGAACAGAATTGGTCAGACATTCCAGAGGATGAATGGGTTCACCTATTCATTCACACTTTAGACACAGTCCCAAGGAATTGGTACACTGAGATAGAGTTGCGCAGAGGAACGATTACATGGCCAGTTATGATAGACATATTTCTACTCACTTTCACTTTTGAATATGAGTATCCAAGCATTGATCAGGCCCTAGAGATTATAAAGACTAAGATATTTGATGACTGTACCCTACCAGTGTATGCTCATCCTGATTGGGCCATCCAGTTAGAACATGCGCTAGAGTGTTACAACTTCACAGAAGAGCCAGGTGATGAGGATGATAATCCTCACAGTATCAACATTCCAGAGTCAGAAGGGACTCGCGAAGTTGATGGACCAAAGCTAGAGATTCCAGCTGTCACAGAGCCTATTAAGATTAAAAAGATCAATATTGGCACAGAAACAGAACCAAAGTTTTCCTCTATTGGAGATTATTGGGATGATGAAACGGTAGGACACATCGCAGATTTGTTACATGACTATCGGGACTTATTTCCCACTAAGTTTATAGAGATGAAGGGAATAGTAGGAGATTTGGGAGTCATGAGGATACCTTTGAAAGTGGATGCTAGGCTAGTTAAGCAGCGTCCACACAGATTAAATCCTCGTTATAAAGAAAAAGTTAAGGATGAGATTGATAAGATGCTAGAAGCAGGCATCATTGAGCCAGTAGAAGAGAGCAAATGGGTTAGTCCCATGGTTGTGCAGGAAAAGAAAACTAAAGGAGAAATCAAGATTTGTGTCGATTTGCACAAACTCAATGACGCATCACTTCATGACCCATTTCTGACACCTTTTACTGATGAAGTTTTAGACAATGTGGGAGGACAAGAGATCTACTCATTCACTGATGGATTTTCAGGCTATCACCAGATAAGAATCCATCCAGAAGATCGACATAAGACCACCTTTGTGACAGAATGGGGCTCATTCCAATATACGGTAATGCCCTTTGGTCTTAAAAATGCACCAGCTATTTTTTCTAGAGTAGTAGTTGCTGTCTTTAACGAATACATCCATAAATTATTAGAAGTCTATTTTGATGATTGGACTGTATTTGGAGTAATCAAAAAGCATATAGGAGATTTAAGGCTCATGTTAGAAAAATGTAGGTAATATCAGATTTCTCTTAACTTGAAGAAATGTATTTTCTGTGCACCATTTGGTATTTTGTTGGGTCATATTGTTTGCAGACAAGGTTTGATGGTAGATCCTGCAAAGATTGCTATCATTGTAAATCTTCCAGCACCCAACTCCTTCAAGCAATTGAGGACAATGCTTGGTCATACAGGGTATTATAGAAAATTCATCAAGGGCTATGCAAAGATCACGACACCTATGGAAAAGCTGTTAAAGAAAGAAGTGAAATTCCTATGGAATGAGGAATGCCAGCAAAGTTTAGACACTCTCAAAGTGAAGATGGTTATAGCACCCATCTTAGTATTTCCAGATTGGAACAAGCCATTTCATGTACATGTGGATGTATTTGGCATCGCACTGGAGATTGTCTTAACACAGCCAGGAGAAGGGGGCATCGATCACCCTATCGCGTACTCAAGCATAAAGTTATATACCGCAGAAAAGAACTACACCACTACAGAAAGAGAAGGATTAGCTATGGTGTATGCTCTACAGAAGTTTAGGCACTACCTGTTGGGTGCCCCAAGATGTTCACTGACCATTCCAATTTAAAGTATTTGGTCAATAAGCCAGTGTTAGGGGGAAGGATCTGCAGATGGTTACTCATATTTTAGGAGTATGATTTTGAAATTATTGTAAAACCAGGGAGATTGAATGCCGGACCTGATCACCTGTCACGGATAGACTCAAGAGAAGAACCAAGTAATTTAGAAGATAATTTACCAGATGTGCAATTGTTCTCTATCCAGATCGTAGATGATTATTACGGGGATATTATTCACTTTCTCACTACAGCGTGGGCACCAATTGAGTTTATTAAGCAGCAAAAGAAACAATTAGTTGTTAAAGCAACAGATTTCACTTTGATCGAAGGACATTTATATAAGTTAGGTCCAGATGAAGTCCTGCGCAGATGCGTTATGCCGCACGAGAAAGAGGCCATTATCAGAGAAGCACATTCAGGTACCGCAGGAGGACATTTCATAGGAAAGCCGACTGCTAAGAAAATTCTAGCTGCAGGATTATGGTGGCCTACTTTGCACAAAGACACTAAGGAGTTTTGCAAATGCTGTGATATCTGCCAAAGGGTAGGAAAACCTTCGCGAAGAGATGAAATGCTGCTGCAACCACAGATTACGCTGCGGGCATTTGATAAGTGGGCTATAGATTTCATGGGTCCTATCAACCCACCAGGGAAACGAACTGGTATGCGATACATTATCATAGGAACAGAATACCTCACCAGGTGGGCAGAGGCCAAAGCATGAAGGAATTGTGATGCTGCTACAACTGCACAGTTCATTTTTGAAAACATCATAAGTAGATTTGGATGTCCAGCAATTTTGATGAGTGATCAAGGCACACACTTTCTGAATCGCACTATCGAGGCCTTGATGGAGGAATTTTAGATACAACATCATAAGAGCACTCCCTACCACCCACAAGCTAATGGTACGGTGGAGGATTTTAACAAGATTCTAGAAAATGCTCTTACTAAGATCTGTAACAACCAAAGAGATGATTGGGACCTCAGGGTTAATGCTATGTTATGGGCTTATAGGACTACATGCAAGAAACTTACATGACACACACCTTTCAGCTTGGTGTATGGACAAGAGGCTGTTATTCCTATGGAATATATTATTCCCAGTTTAAGAATTGCTTAAATTACTGAGATCGCTGATACAAATATGATGAATGAAAGATTAGCACAGCTGCTTTCCTTAGAAGAAGACAGATTCATCGCAGGATTTCATCAAAAAGTACAGAAGGCATGAGAAAAATCTTGGCATGACAGGCACATCAAGAGCAAGATTTTTCAGACAGGAGACCTAGTGCTCCTTTATGACAGCAAGTTTGTTAAGTTTCTAGGGAAGTTCAAGACACATTGGTTCGGGCCATATCAGATTCAGCAAGTCACAGATGGAGGTGCTGTTCAGCTCAGTAAACTGAACAGGGAGCTTGTTCCTACTTTGATTAATGGCAGTAGGCTTAAGCTTTATAGTGATAGACACTCCACCTCCCATCCCTAACTCAGAGAACTAAGTGGTGCAGATGTCCAGTGTAGTTGAAAGGAGGCATCACACCCATAACTAGTCTATACCAGCTGAAAAAGTTCTAAGTAGGAGGAATCGCAGCAGGAAATTTTATTTTGTGCAAGTCATAGGACGATTGTGGAGTTTTTGAATGTTGTGAAGTTCATGCCAACTTTTTGGTTAAGGATGATGCAATGTGAGATCGCAGCGAGGCGATGTTCCCCGTGCAATTAAGACAATTTTTGAAAGGGAAAGAGGGCCAGTCACTTCGCCTCTGACAAGCAATTAATCTAGATATGACAGGTATACGTTGCCCTAGATTTGGAAATAGTACAATGATTGTTCGAGATTTGGTAAATTGTGGTCGAGACTGCCACTTGCGCACAATTTTCGAGGGAAATTTGAACGTGTTTTCAACAATTAATGAGGAGCGAGGCACGGGGTGTTGTCTTGTTCATGCAATAAATGTCACCAATGGGTCTATCCTAAGTGATTGTTGCTTCAGAGATTACCACCTTCACTATAAATATACAGATCATTCAGATAGAAGGGTTACTTTTGCGATTTCTGAGAGTTATAGATTAATTTGTAGAGTTTTCCCTGTGCAGAGATACTCCAGTTACAGAGTGCTGGTTTCCCCATTTTCATAGCCATTACCAGTCCCGAGTATCGCACTGGGTGGTTTATGTCCAAGAAGGAACCTTTAGAAGACGTCGTGCGACGATTCAAGTGTGGTGGCCTCGAGTCTGCTATGATGACGCCACCCAGGATTGTGAAATTAGGTGCACCATAGGTTAGGTAGATGCCAAGGATGAAGAATCTAGCTTAGATAGTAGAAGATTCCAGCCCAGAGCAGGAAGAAGAAGTTCATGTGGCAACAGTATACATTTCACCATGAGTCGAGGACACACTAGAGTTAACCATTACCAAGGGTGCTAAGTTTCCTATTCCACTACCGCTGATTGATCCTCGTGTAAAGGAAGATGGAGAACTATTAGGATATGTCCCTGCTCTCAAATTTATAGACTATAACCTTGGAGATAGTAAGACATATCCTTAGTTTCGGCCGGATCAGTATCTTATGGTTAAGAGGAACTCGAGGACCGATGCAGATGAACTTGTTTCTATGGAACATGTCTAGATTCTTGAGCAGTCAGGCTTGCTCAATCTGTTGAAAATACCACATTTTGGACGAGGTGCAGAGGTTAATGCCATGGTGCGAGTGCTACTTTCCTGTGTACATGGAGGTTACCTCTGGCTGGGTAAGAGGGTTGACCTGAAAGTCGATTTGATGCACTGCATCACCGGGCTGTCCAAGAGCGGTAAGGACCCTCAGACACATATATCAGGGAAAAGCTAGGATACTAAGCTATCACTGCTTTTAGTTAACAAGTATAAGCTACAGAGAGGAGGTCGGGCTTATGACCTCACAACCTTAGCCGATGATACACTCAAATTTACAGCTAGTCTGCTTGCAGGTAGACTGTTAACCAAAGTTCACCCGAAAGAAGTCACAGGATCAATAATTCACCTTACCGTGCAGGTCGTAGAAGGTGAACAATTTAATTGGTGTTTGTTTTTACTAAATATTTTTCTTGCAGATTGTTTGGCAGCATAGGATGAGCCAAACCACCCCTTCCAATTCTCATGGTTTCTTATATTATGTGCATTCATCGGGTGGAAAGAGCCGCCCCATACCCAATTTCTACAGCTACGAGGCGGAGAGTGCAGAGGCGCATGCTATGAAAACTTATGGGAAAGCAATAGCCCAGCCAAGAAAAATCTCAATATGATAGTATTCTATGAATACTATAAGCTGTTGAAGTGAGTCATCTAGGAGACACCATGGATCAACACAGAGGTTGTTGACATGTATAATAATCGGCTTGATTTCATTGCGTATAGGCATACAATCTATCTAAAGCCTAAAGGGTTTAAAATAGATGATTGGGCTATTGGATTGTCTAGGATGAAAGCACAGGACGTAGAAGATGTCATCAATGATTTTGATGAAGCGTGGAACAAGGCATTAGAAGATACCAAAACAGGAAATCTACCAGCAGATACCGCACAGATAGATCCACTAAACAAAGGAAAAGGTCAGGTGGGTGTCAAGAGGAAAGATGTAGTAGAAGTGACACCAGCGACACAAAAGAGGAAAGATGTAGTAGACATGCCACCATCGGCACAAAAGAGGAAAAAATTCAAAGCCTCAAAGCCAACTACAGAGACTGCACTAACAGAGGATGACTATGATCTCATCGCAGCGAGATTGAAGGAGGAGATGCGGGACTCATTTTAGGCGATGCAGACATTGTAGGACAAGCTACAGAGCATGATAGATAAGCAGCTTCTGGAGTTGAAAGCACTAACTGAGAAGACTGCCATCATGCAGACTCAGCCAGTCAAGGCGACAGTAGGAGAAATCTCACAACCATCGATTTCCCGTGAGGAAGTCTTTGCAGAGGATCGCACCAATACAGTTCTGATACTATCAGGGAGCATCCGATTCCCTGCTTCAATGATCGATGTGGATATATAGGTTAGACAACCTGTCGAGGTTAATCTGGCACAATTCCCTATTGATCAACTACATATGATCCAGTAGCAGATAGCCGCAGAGCTCAGGGATAGAGAGCTTGCGACTTATAACCAGAACACTCAGTTGAGACAACAGAATGCAGAGCTCACCACAGGATTTCAAACAAAGGCGGAGGAGTTAAGAGTATATGAAGAAAGAGAACAAGATCTCAGTCAGGTCCTGTAGAACATCACATTGGAGTTACCCTAGTGTAAGATAGAATTTTCCTTGCCTCTAACGCAGAAAGTAAGAAGAATTGCAGATAGAGCAAAGGCTCTGGAAGAGACAATGGCCAAAATGGAGGAAGACCACAAGGCGCAGATTGCTGAGCTTGAGGCTCGAGCACCAGGCACGCCTGAGGCAGACAAGGAAGCAAGGGCGCAGGCCTTTAGACTCACTTCAACGCAGATGAAGTGTAGTATAGATGATGCAGATTCATTGCTAGATGATACAACGAACACATGGTCAGAGCTAGAAGAGCTCCCAAATAGACTGGATTTGCAGCAGAGCATCCAGAACATGGAGAATGCAATAGCAGCAATAAAGGAAGAAGTCAAGAGCTTAGGAGCTCTTGCAAAGATGAAAAAGATGACAGAGATGAACCGTTTGCAACAGGAAGCGCATTGGTTGCGAGAAAAATACATACAATTCAATAATATGCTTCAACCGTATCAGGAACAAATCACAGAGCTAGTCGATGCGGTTGAGCAGAAGGTCAAGGAGTTCACTGCAAGCAAGAGTGAAATTGATAGCACAGAAGACCCCATGATTACTCAAGTCATGCTTGAAGCGGCACAAGACTGTGTTGAAGATATGGACAAAGATACTGCAGGACTCAAGGAGAGATTCACAAAGACTTCGCAGGAAGCCAAGGAGATGCTACAACAAAAGAAATCAGATGTCAGTGGCTCGAGGATGAGCCACAAGTAAGTGTTAGGGGACTGTTGGAGTAGGGTTCCATAGCTACAGGAAAAGCTGCTATTTTTGGTAGAAGATGGACAATTTTTGGAGGAAAGGCAGTTTTGGCGATGCGATAAAGGTACGACGCTGTAGTGCATTTCCCGCCGCGGATCGCGGGCCGGAAATCACGGCAGTTGGAACAAGAAAGTCAAAGGGAAATAGTACTTGAAGCAGTCGAGAAGAGATCTCAACCACTGCATTTAAGGAAGTGGCAGCGACAGGAGGGCTCAGCTACCCTCATAAAGGAAGAAGGAGCAACGGGCTGAGGTATTAAAGACAAAGGAAAGAAGGGGAGCGACCGAGGAAGCAGCGCCTATACCCGTGATCAACACTGGAAATCGTGGAAGACTACAGGAAGCTGCGGTGTGACCAGTAAAGCAGCAGTACAAAGTACAGAAAGGCCGACTGTCACAATTAGGGTTTTGGGTTACTGTTGGGATAGGCCCACAGTTTTGTATCACGGTGAGACCTTCGGGCCACCTATTTAAGCATGTATTTTGCATTATGAAGGGTTAGTTAGATAGTTGGTTGATAAGGTTGTAATTGTTGTCGTCAGTATAGTGAGACATTGAGGAAGAGTTGAGCTCTGGTTCTGTCTTTAAGTCTATAGTTATCTTACTGTAACCAGCGGCCGACTCCTTGAGCCTGAAAGTAACAATCCATAAGGATTGAGAGAGAGAGAGAGAGAGAGAAAGAGTATATTGTAAGAAGAAAGCAATATAGGAAGAGAAGAGATCTAAGAGAGAAGGGCTCCCAGCTGTGTGCGTGGAGTTTCCTAGAAGATCTCAAGCTGCACAAGAGGTTGTAGCGGAACTGTGTTACTCTCTCATGATATAATATAAACACAGTTCCCATGGATGTAGCTTCCCCCCTGAAAGTGAACCACGTACATTCATGTGTTGTGCAATTGTTTCATGTGATTGTGCTCTACTTATTTGCTATCTATTATCTGTTACATGAACTTTGCTTATCAGTTAATGAATGTATGTATGCTATCCTTCAGTTTACAGTAACATAGAAGGTCAAATGCAAGTTGAATGTGTTGAGTACTCTGTATATGAGTTTATCAGTGCTTGATTCACGACAGTAGCAGCTACTGTGTTAAGTGACTTCTGTATATTTAGTTCAGCGAGTTGAGTGTAATTGATGTTAAGCGTGTTAAACTGTAGAAGCTTAAGTGAGGTTGTTTAACACCTTAATGAAGGTTAACTGAGCTATTATACCCAGAAAGGAAGCCTCTGGACCTTGAGAGTTGATGAGTATATTGAGTCTTACTGTAGGAAATATCGTAGCATAGAAAGGGCGATATCACAATGTCGGGGGAGCTGTGGTGTGAGATATCGTAGGTTAAGAGTTAGGCAGAAGGGAAGGTTCGCGCAGCGCCCTAGAAGCTGCGACGTGATAAGAGTCAGTCCCATAGCAGAGTTAGCTAGAAAGAGAGAAAAAACCCTTGCTGAGAGAGTTAGCTAGTTAATTAGAGTCAGGAGGACCTAGGATGCTACAGAACCTGGTTGAGGAATCCTGATTCTTCAGCCACCCCATCTAGGATCACTTCGGGTGAGACTTCAGGCCGTTCTACGGTCTGTCGCTGAAAGGGCCAGTGAGCTAGGGGTTTTGTTGGTACAATAAAGTAAACCCAGGTCTACCCAGAGAAGACCAACAATTAACATTCCAGAGACTAAAGGAAATAGTGATGTCACAACACCGGATGTAGCGACTGATCCCATGACTCAGCCGTTGAAGATTAAGAAAGTTAACATTAGGAGGGAAGAGAATCTGAAATTTGCAAGTGTTGGGGACTACTGGGATGAGGAGACCATGGACAAGATCACCGATATCATGCATGAGTTTCAATATCTATTTCTGACCAAATTATTAGAGATGAAATAGATATTGGGTGACTTAGGAGAAATTAAATTCCCATTTAAACCTGACGCAAATCCGGTACGACTGAGGCCATATCGCTTGAATCCATAATATAAAGAAAGGGTCAAGACTAAACTTGACCGGATGCTAGATCCCAAGATTGTTGAGCCTGTTGAAGAATTAGAATGGATAAGTCCTATGGTGGTCCAGGACAAGAAGACTGGTGAAGTCCGAATTTGTTTCGACCTTAGAAAATTGTACGATGCTTACATGCATGATCCATTCCCGACACCGTTCACAGATGAAGTCCTTGAAGGAGTAGGTGGCCATGAGATGTTCTTGTTCACATATGGATTTTCTGGGTACCACCAAATCAGAATTGCAAAACAAAATCGCCAGAAGACAATGCTTGTTACAGAATGGGGCTGCTACCAGTATATCGTGATGCCATTTGGATTGAAGAATGCACCTGCCATATTTTCCTGGGTGGTTTTCATGGCATTCAAATACTTCATCCAAAAGTTCCTCTAGGTATATATGGACGACTGGAAAATGTATGGTCTAGTCAAGGATCACTTGGCCAATCTGTGATTGATGCTGGAAAGGTGTCGACAGCATTAGATCACGCTGAGCTCTGAGAAGTGCATCTTTTGTGCACCATTTGGAATATTGCTGGGTCACATCGTGTGTAAACAAGGACTGCTGGTTGATCCCACAAAGATCATGCTCATTCTGAGCTTGCCGCCACCGACCAATGTCAAGATGGTCCGAGCCACGCTCAGACACACTGGGTACTATTGAAAATTCATTGGAGGATATGCCATGATCACTGCCCCTATGGAGAAACTATTGAAGAAGGATGCTGTGTTTTTGTGGAGTCCTGAATGCCAAAGTAGTTTTGACACAATGAAGGTCAAGATGGCTTCAACGCCAATACTTGTATTTCCCGATTGGAACAAGGAGTCCCATGTTCATGTTGATGCATCTTTTGTTGCGTTAGGAGTAGTTTTCACGTAGCTAGGCGATGACGATTTGAATCACCCTATTGATTTTGTGAGTTAGAAGCTATCATTCGTATAAAAGAATTATACAACCATAGAGCACGAAGGGCTAGCGATGGTTTATTCATTGCAAAAATTCAGGCATTATCTTCTAGGAAGTCACTTCAAGATGTTTACTGACCATTCAACTTTGAAGTATCTGGTCAATAAGCCTATGTTGGGAGGGAGGATATGTCGATGGCTACTCCTCTTTCAGGAATTTTATTTTGAGATCATCGTAAATTCGTATTGCTTGAATGCTGGCCCTGATCATTTGTCCAGAATTGAGATGGGTGAGGAACTTACTAACATTGAAGATGGACTGCCGAATGTGTAGTTGTTTCGGGTTGACATGGACAATGACCATTATGCTCCAATAATATAGTTCTGAGCAATGGGAGTCGCACCAGAATAACTTTCCATGAGTCAAAAGAAGCAGTTGGTAGTTAAAGCTTTTGATTTTTAATTGATTGCTGGACACTTGTATAAGATGGGACTTGATGAAATATTGCGACGTTGTGTCCTACTACATGAACAAGATCAGATTTTGGAAGAAGCGCATACTGGCATAGCTAAAAGACACTATGCAGGATGGGATAACATGCGGAAGGTGCTTCGCGTAGGGTTTTGATACCCAACTCTTCATAATGACGCGACAGGTTATGCACGAAGCTGCGATGTCTGTCAACGCAGCGGAAAATCTTCACGACGGGATGAGATGTCACTCACACTTGAGGTAACTCTGCAACCTTTTGATAAATGGGAGATATACTTTGTGGGTCCGATCAACCCACTTGGGAAAAGAACTGGTGCATGCTACATAAACAATGCCATGGGATATCCAATGAGATGGGCATAGGCTGCACTAGTTGTGGATTGTAATGCTATGACGACAACTATATTTCTATTTGAGAATATTGTGATGTAGTTTGGGTGCCTGAGAATATTGATGAGTGACCATGGTAGCCATTTTATCAACTGAACAGTAAGAGCGCTGATGGACGAATTGTAGGTTCAACACAAGAAAAGTACACCAATATACCATCCATACGCGAATGGAACGGTGGAGGCATTCAACAAAATATTGGAGCATGCACTTACCAAGGTATGTAACACTAACTAAAATGACTGGGATCTGAATATTCCTACAGTACTGTGGGCCTATCGCACCACATGCAAGAGATTGATGGGGCAAACACCATTCAAACTGCTCTATGGGAAAGAGGTAGTGATTCCTATGGAATACATCGTTCCCAGTCTTCGCATTGCCGTTGTGACTGGAAAGGATGATGATGTTGCATTAGAGGAGCACATGGCACAACTGATACAGCTGGATGAAGACCATTTCATTACAAGTTTCCACCAGCACATTGAAAAAGATCAACAGAAGGTGTGGCATGATCGGTACATAAAGAACAAACAATTTCAGCAAGGCGATTTGGTGCTATTATACAACAACATATTCTTGAAGCATCTAGGTAAGATACAAATGCACTGGCTTGGCCCATATCTTGTCAATTCTATTACCTCTATGGGTGCAGTTCAATTACAACAGTTATATGGCACGATACTACAAAATCTTGTGAATGGTAGCCGCTTGAAGCCCTATCGGACGGGGGACGGACCACGTAATTCCTGAAGCACTACGCAATAAAAGAGATAGAGAGAGAGATGGGATAGATATAAAATAGAAGGGTGCGCTTGAAAGCAGGGGCTGTGCAAGATTAGGGGGTATTTGACTCAACAATAAGTTGCTAATTAGCAAGGAAAAGGTTGCACACCAGGGTGGGGCTATGCTAAGGGGATGGGGTCATGCTTGTTAACCCAAAAAATCCCTCACTTAGCTCTACATGGTCTACACCACCCAAGGACACCCGTTCATGACCCTTGTAACACCCCATTAAACCCACACACCCTAAAAAGGCTTAAAAAAAGTAAAAGGGCTTAAAACCCCCCAAAATGAGCCTAAATAACTCTCCTAGGGGCTAAAGCCTCCAAAAAGGGGCTAAAACCCCTCAAAGGAGCCTAAAACCCTAAAAGGAGCTAAAGTTAGGGTGAAAGGGGCTGAAATCCCAAAAAAGGGGCTAAAGCCCTGGCCAAGGGCTTAAAACCCTAAAAGTCCCCAAAAAAGCTATAAAAGGAGGGGTGGGGGTCACTCTCAAACACACCTCTCTTGCATACTGTTATGCTGCCCGTGGATGCCTTGAGACACCTTGGCCTCTCAATCCACCCACATCCCTCTCTCTTCCACTCATTTCCCTCATTGAGCCATAGCTCCTCTTCCATTGCCGAGTGAGATAGGGAGGTGATTCCTTCCATCCAGGGCATGGTGGCCCATTTCACCAAAGGAGGTATAATCTTGTTGTTTTTCATGAATTTTTATAGCTTAGTTTTTTTCTAACCCTTGAATATTTGCAGGTTTGTTTATTAACATGTTTTGTAGGTTTTTTTTGCTTAATATATTGTTTGTAGTTTGCCAAGGCGAAGCCCTAACAATGCTTGCAGAGGGGCTCACGGCCATTATTTTATTTCCGTCTTTACTTTCTGTTTATTCCGATTTATTTTTGCATTTTCCACATGTAGGAACCTACCCTTCTATCCTATATATATAAGGGATCCATTCCTGCCCATGTAGCAAGGAGAAATCCCTGCTATAGAACTAGCGACCATACCAGGTCGATCCCACAGGATCCCTGGGTTAGTTTTCAAAGTTTTAATTTCTTGTTCAATTTTTTGCGCTAGGTTAATTTTTCTGTTAAATGTAGCTTAGATTGCTGTTTATTTACATTTTTAGTTATTTTTGAGCCTCCTCAAGTCCAATCCAAGCCCATTTGGCCACAGTACTAGTTACTGTTGGCCATTCTATGATTTGCAAATCACTCAACTGTGCAAAAACGGTCGAACCGAATTTTTAAAAATTCACCTGTGTTTAGGCTTGTGTTCTGCCCAAACAGTTGAACCATTTGAAAATATGCTCATGTTTAGGGGTAAAAGGGCCCATTTACGAAGTGGGTTTTCAACCATTTGAGGTAATTCATCACGGTTTGATCATAATCCACTTCGCAAAAATAGGACCTTTACAGGTGCGTGACCCATTTTTGGGCTTCACTATTTGCTTTTATCGAGACTGTCAGTGCAACTCAGCTACCTCTGTCCATCTGAACCATTTCATTTATGTTTCTGTTTCATTTTATTGCAATTTCATTTACATAACAAAGTGTAAATTAAATACTCAATGGGTTAATGAATGTAGTTTAACTAAAATTGACAATAAAATTAACAGTCTTGCTTACCCTTCCTCCTCTATCCAGTCATCACCCTCTGGGGTATTCTAGGATACAACAAAGGGAAATCTCATATAGTCCTAGGAACTTCATTGAATATTGTTCTAAAACCATTAAAACCGGATGACCTGGAAGGTAGAGGGGGTAGAGAAGGAGGGCTTCTCACGGCACTAAGCGTCCTCCCTGTTGACCAACCTTGCATTCGAGAGGTGACCTATGGATCTATGGATGGGATTAGTCCCATTGTGTTGAGAGCCCAACACCTTCTCTTGGTTAAAGAGGAATATCAGTGTAAGGTAGTCATCTAGTTAGGCCATCAACATTCAAGGTTAAAAATGTATCTTTTTACAAATTTCTGATTACTCAATGCTTGCATCCACAATGACATGAAATCTACCGCAATATGATGAATTCATAAACCATTTGCAGCTACCAAATACCAAAATGACAAAAAAACAAATACACCATACCAAGTAATCAACCCAACTCAGTTCATGACGCTGAGAGAGCCTTAAAATTTATCAATTTACACTAAGTTCAAACAATTTGCAGTCTTTCAGGACATAAGTCCTTGGCTACTTCAACTGTGGTAAGTACTTGGGCTCTACCCAGAAGCTCATTGTGAGGAGTACCACGGGAACCCCAAAGTAGCTGGCTGCTGAGAGGAATTTCCAAGCGAAACGGGAAACGACCCCCACTGATTGAGTAGAAACGCCTGTGAGGAAAAAACTAAGCGATGTCTTCTGGCACTCTTGGTGGCCGAGTGACCACCTACAGCCAATAGGAATCCATTGAAACTGGGGTCCAAAAATCATTCCCACCAGTTTGATAAACATCTAACACAATTTATCCACCACACTCTTCCTCACGCCTAAGAGGCGAACCACCACCATTCTGAACATTAAACCGACACCTTCGAGACCGCTCTCAATGACCTCACACACCATCAGAATGCCACATAGCCTTTGATTCAGATTCAGACCTGTATCATTCTGAACCAGACCTCCATACTGCACCATCAATCCCCATGGCTAGTGCAAACCCGGATCCATTTTTCGGCATAGCCATAGCAAGTGGACCCATGTCCACACCACAAATTGTCACCAACAACCCTCCAGGTGGCCCAAGCACATTCATGCAAATTGTCATCAGTCAATTGCCACCACCGATAGTGACCAGCTAAACTGGCCCATCTACAACACACGGGGGCAGTGGCCCCTCCACCTACACTACCCCTCCTGCCACACAGGGGGGCAATGGACCTTCCACTTACGTTGCCCCTACTGTCATACATGGGGGAAATGTCCCCACCACCCATACTGTCCCCTCCACAACACTTGGGGGCATTGGTCCATCCACAATGGTGCCATTGTAGGCACCCCCAGCAGTGCAGACGCATTATGCACCTGCAAACCCCACCACCATCACTGCCCCATCTCACATCAACCTGGGGTCCAATCTGCCTTTCATGGCTCATCTTAACCTACCTGATTTGGATCGGTTAACAAACGACCCCATTTGCCACCAACCATTTTGGCCACCCATGCCAACCAAGCTGCCATCAGACATTGCCAAGTTTGAAGGCAAGGCAGGGGAATGTCCCCAAAATCATATCATGACATTCCATCTATGGTGCTCATCAAACAACATCGTAGAAGATTCCGTCAGATTGGGGCTATTCCAATGCACCCTTACAGGTGCCGTGGCCAAATGGTACATTGAGCTACCACAAGCCAAGTATCCAGATTTCAACTCCCTAGCTTTCATGTTCCTATAGTATTTCCAACTCCCTGTCAGATATGATGAAGGGGTGGAGATCCTGCTATCCTGCCATCAGAGCCCTGTGACACATATAACTGACCACATCCATGAATGGTGGTGACGTTGTAGCTTGTGTAAAATCCAACTTGATGACATGATATTCTTGGATTGGTTCCTCAAGACCTTACTCCTGCCCATAGTAAAGGACGTCACATCCAAACGTCCCCAATCCGAAGAAGAGGCCATACTGAAAGCCCAACAGTTTGACCTAATCTATGCTCAGTCTGGATACCTATACACCGTCATTCCAGACACTCCCCACCCGGGTACCTCCTACCGGAATGTACTGGGGGCATCCCATGTTGCAGATGGCATCATAGGCTTGGTCTCCCAACAACCATAGCACCGTCTGACACCACCTGTAGCTCCACCACAAATAAACAATACTGCTAGTGTTGCTTACCAGAACCAAACTCTGGACTATGCCAGAATGATGTCCCACTCCAGAGAAACAACTTCCTACAGACATCCTGCACCACCACAATAGGCTCAGGCCATGGCTTGGCCAACACAGCAGTATGTGGGGAAAATTCCCACGTTTGTGGCACCGCCACCCCCACAAATCTACTATGCACCAACAATGCAACCAATTCAATCCTCCGCCCCTGTTCCACCCACTCCATTAGGACAAGTGTTTGCACAACAAAACCATCCCAATCAGCCTGCCCCCAACAATCAACAAGGGCAAGATAGAAATAATCAGCCCCAGAACTAAGCCAACAACCAATTGCAGGGAAGTGGTCAACAAACAAATCCTCCTAACAATGCTGCGGTAAACCGGCTAGCCCAAAACCCCCCACAACAAAACACACCAAGATGCAATGCCTCGTTGCACACAAAACAACCATGCACACTCTGTGAAGTCTATGGGGCACTACACATTCGAGTGTCCCCTTATGGGTCGAGCTAAGCAAGCCATTCCAAACGAGGCCCAACAGGCTGCCAACGCTATGAACCAAGCCCAACCCAACCCAGCACTACAAGGACCTCCTCCTATGGTGCTTCAAAACCTGCTACCAGTCCAAGGGTTGGTGGCAACCGCACCCCCTCCCCAATCCAACCCTAATGATCTAAGGGCACCTCCTATGGCAGAAACAGGTGTCCACCACCTGCTAGCCATGACAATTGAAAAAGTCAACTTACAAACTAGATGGAATCAGTACAGTACCACCACCGAACCCGCTGACACATCATCGACATCCACATCCAAATCGATTAATGTACCCCCGTTCCCGTGCCCCCCCATACGTAGAATTGCCAATAATGCCACAGCTAGAGTTGCTATCAGCTATAGCATCATGGATGATTTGGCCCAAACACCGACTGCCATGTCTGCTCTTGAGGTACTTAAAACATGCCCAATGCAGTGGAAAGCTTTACTAGCCGCCCTTGGGGCAGTAGACCCCTCCAACTCTAATTTGATCACATTTGACATAGAGAAGGGAGAACCGCGCATGCCATCGACCATCACCTTTCAAATTCCATTGTCCATCTGGAATTTGGTTGTGCACAGGTGCATAGTGGATGAGGGGGCATCCACATGCGTTATATCTACCCTAGTTTGGCAGAAACTGGGATCCCCAATTCTGCAACCATCCTCCACAACTCTGTGGGCTTATGATGGACATCCCACTAAAACCCAAGGAATCCTCCCCCATGTCCCCATCACATTAGCCAAGAAGATAGTGCTAATCGTCATAGAGGTCGTCAATGCTCAACTGGACTATAACCTTCTCCTTGGAAGAAGTTACATGTATGCCATGAGAGCGGTCGCATCAACTATCTTCTGTCTCATAATGTTCCCCCATGAAGGGAAGATCGTGACGGTTGATCAACTCACTTATCATGATCCGCAAGGGTTAACAACACTCGCCAACGTTATCCCTAACATCACCACCATTGAGCTGCAAGGGATGACCACACACGCCAATGTCATCCCTGCAATCAACACCATGGTTGAAAACACACCAGCCTCCCCATTGTTGAATGTGGGCCCTGGGTTGTTTACCGATACCACCATAATGGCTCCTTTCCCATTAGTGTCACCACCATCGACACAAAATGAAACTGTGGACTTGTGCATGGTCTCATCAAGCACCGCTACACCCAAACAAAAACTGTAGCCGCAGCCCCAACCACAACCACAACATCATCCGCAGACGCAACATCACCCACAACAATAGCATTACGCACAGCCACAACCACAACTGCATCTCCACATGCAACCAGTAGGGAGTTATCTAGGCTCATCCCCGGTCCATACGATTCCCTTCCTCTTTCCCCCACCTGGTGTCATGAGCAAGCTGGTAATGGCCACCTTAAGCCTACCCAACTTTACATTGGGAATTCCGGTGTGGTATCTTGATCCACCAGCTCAACCGCTAATGCCACAGGTTGTCTTAACCTTAGTGCAACCCATTGCGATTGAGTCTCACTCTCCATCTGGCCCGCAAAATCCAACCGCCACACTTGCACCCACACCGCCCCACCCGAAAAGGGCTAGGGAAAAGAATGCCAAAACTACCGTAGCACCTTGGACGATCCTGCCTTGTGCTATTTGCGAGCAACATGGCCATCCAACTTAGAATTTCCCTGAGATCCCAATGATCCACGTGCATTTGGACGCCATGGATACAAATGAAAACCTCCCTGTCGTTGAGCTTCCAAGCGCACCAATAGTAAGAAACAAGGCATTGAGAACAAACCATGCTTGCGCCCTTTGTGGCTTGTATGGACATTACTCTCACCATTGCCAAGACTTGCCTGGATTTTGAATGGCTCTAGCTGACCTCCGTCAACATTCCCTTGAGTCTGAAATCACCTTGATTGAAGAAGTTCACCCCCTACCTCCTTCTTCAGACACCATGTCCATATACATGATGTTTAGTTCCACCGACCCGCTCATCTCCTCCTCCCACAATGGTCCATCAGACCTATCTCTTCATTGCTTCCACAATGATGAGGAGATACTCAAAGCTCTGACCGCCCTGGAATACCCATGGGATGACATGCACCATCGCTTGTTCTTCCTCCTCGAAGAACTTGTGTCACAGTTTGACCAGTTTTCTGTGGAGACCAAAGATTTCATCCATGGGAAGGTCTACTGGTTCAAGAACCCCATCGCGGCACTAGACGCCTTCAAAGAAGGTAACATGGCCAATATTTCACCCACCATCAAAATAGACATCTCAACCAATTTTGAGATTGTTGAAGAAATCATGCTGGGGGCATCTTGCTCCCCGGAAGAGGTTGCTGCCTACAAAGCTCTCTTCCAAGAATTCTGCAACATCTTCGCTTGGTCGTACACTGAAATGCCCAGCTTAGATCCATCCATTGTGGAATGCCACATCGACACATGGATCGATGTGGCACCCGTACGCCAAAAGCAACGGCCCATTCACCCTTCCAAAGTGGACGCTGTGAAAGCCGAGATAGAGAAGCTACACACTACCGGCTTCATCTACCCCATTGCGTACACCACTTGGGTTTCTAATCCTGTTCCCGTGAATAAAAAATAGGGTACCATTCACGTTTGCACAGACTTCCGCGACCTTAATGGGGCATGTCCCAAAGACAACCTCCCCACACCCTTCATCGATTAGATCATCGATGCATGTGCTGGACATGAGGCCTTTTCCTTCATGGATGGATTTTCTGGCTATAACCAAATCCAAATCCCGAAAGAAGACCGTTATAAGACATAATTCACAACCCCGTGGGGCACATTCACGTATCAAGTCATGCCATTTGGCCTGAAAAAAGCTGAAGCCACCTTCTAACGCGCCACGACACAATGCTTCCGTGACCTTGTTCACATCATATTGGTTTGTTTCAACAACCTCATTGTGCAGTCACAAAAGCAAACACAGCACATAGACGACTTGCGACAAGTATTCATACGATGTCGCTAGTACGGAATCCGCTTCAACCCTTTCAAGTGTGTATTCTATGTCCCAATGGGCTGTCTCTTAGGGTTCATTGTGTCACATAAAGGAATGATCGCTGACCCCATGGAAGTCCAAACGACTTTCCCTCTAACATCACCCCTTTGAGTGATGACAGTTCAGCTTGTATTATAATCTTTCCATTTTTTGTTTTACACATTTTTCAAAATTGAGTCTTATGTATCGTTTCCTCTCATTGCTTTAGATGGAGCACACCTCAAACCGATATATGGGATTCCCTGATGGAGCAAGCAGATGGTCTCCGAACCTTGCCTTGGCTGCATGGGTCATCTACTCCCCATTGCATGAGTTGATTCACATTGACAGAATATGCGTGGGCACCGCAACCAACAACCAGGCTAAATATGATGGTGTCAATGGCCTCTTGGCCGCTGCTCTCCAGTTAGGTATTCACCATCTTGATGTCTTCTTAAACTCCCAGCTGCTTGTTTCTCAGTTTAACAACTACTATCGGGTACATGATCCCTGCCTCTTTAGAAAGTACCTGGGCAATAAAAAAATGGTTAGAGCATTTGAATCCATCACATTCACACATGTTCCCAAAAACCTCAATAGTGTCGCAGATCAAATGGCTAATGATATTCTAAATTGGCACATCCACAACCGCATATAGGAAACATACAACCATAACATCATGCATAACTATGTCAAAAAATGCATACACAAGTGTAATAATACATCACATAGACATTTGCATTCCACATCATCATAAAAAGACTCACATAGTAAAAGCACATCCACGTGCGTAAAAAATATATATAGATAAATAGATAAGTTGCATGTCCAAAACATGTCCAATACAAAATGAGAAGCCACATATGCTTTCTCAACAGGATATACATAGCGACACAAAAAATCCTAAGTGCACCAACACACTAGGGGAAACACCATCAGCTGCTAGTTCAAAGTCACTCAGAACCAGTTTGAGACACCTCTCACACCTCCGGGCTCAAATTTATATCTGTTTATGAGACCATCATCTCAGGTTTAATAAATTAATTTTGGGACCGTTTCCCACAAGTCACCTCGATTTACGAAGCCATGACATGACGATGCAAGTGTCTATGGACCTGTACTTGTATCACACTTCTTGACTGCTACTCATGCAATTTTTTGGGCCACCGCCCATTAAGGGACACCATTTTTAGTTTTGTTTTGTATTTTAACACATAGTTGTCTTCTCTATTCACCGCACCTTCTGTGGACCTCTGGACCACTGTCCATAAAACGGTTTCTTTTTCTTGCATGTATTTGGCATATAAGTGCCCCCGGACTTGCTCTCACATCACATGTAGTCAAGTCCGTCCACCACAACACACACACATGCTCTCCTGACCTATGTTCGAGAGCCACCTCAGTTTGCATGCCTCTGCCGCACCAACTTGTGAGCCTCTGCCTCAATCTATCCCACGCATGTATTGGTATGTTTGAGAGCCTTCTGCTTCATCCATATTGTGTGGATGACCTTTGGACCTCTTTCCACCGTCTCGACATGGGGCATCGCCTGTGCAACCGCAATCGGTTGACCACACTGGAGTTTTGTTTAAGCTCTTTTCTGACTCCTTAAAACAATGAAAAGATAGCCGAGTGCAGCTACTTCCTTTCCCGCTTGCTAAAGTATAGGAAAGGGCATCTACATCGTCTCATTTACCTCCTTTTGTGAACCATGTAGACCATCAATTGAAAAGGACCTCCTTGGCACATTCAAGCCAAGACCATTCCCCTTTGCATACTTTTATGCTTTCTCAGGTAGAGGGGCCACAGTTTACGAAAAATCTCACCATGGGATTTTGTTAAGCTCTTTTCTAGCCTTCCCATCAAGAAAATATTTCCAAGCAAACTTGGTTTTGTTCATGCTCGTAAAAGTATCTGAATGACCATCTAGTCAGTATAGGTTTAACCTTGTCCGGCCTGATTGGACTACCAACGGTAAAGAAGTCTCTGATCCCTTACAATATGAGCAAGCTCTCCTATGTATAATTTTATCCTTTTTTGGGCATAGGAGACTACCAATGAAAAAGAGCCCCCACTGGAGTCTTCTTTGTGCTTTCAGAATCTCTAAAATTTAAAGCACCATCGAGCATTTACCTTCTCGGGCTCATCAAAAATCCACGAGATCGTACCACAATGGTGTCCCTAGACACCACCCCACAGAAAATAGTTTGGCAGCATTCCCACATTGGGTCACCTTTGTTCAGAGTACTCTGCAATGTGTCTTCCTTGGATCCCATCAATATCAAAAGTGTCCACCTCGTCCAAGTATTTCCCATCTACAGTGACATTCCCGATATTATAGCTATGATCCCATTCCCATGAGTTAGTTTCATTTGCTGCCTAGTCCGCCCTGCCCTCATACTCTGAACAAAGGAAGTTTTAGTCTCCCACACTCCCCCTGCCCCTGTTCAATTTTTTTCCTCGCCCTTCCCCCCCCCACCCCACCCCCCCATTTAGTGGGTCAATCCACAGATTGTCTCACACCTTTCGGTTATCTCCCTCGCGCTTCTAGTCAAGGAAACATCATTGCCTTGAGTAGGGGCAGGTCTCCCTCTATCGATGACAAAACACATATTCCAGAGGATAGACCCAGAGGTCACTATACCTTGGTTTCATTAACATCATTGATGAGTTCCTTAGACCACTTGAGAGGAGTCCTTAGTGCCTCTCAGGATGGTTGTTTCTCACGTGCTCAACTTCAACTACACCATCGCACCATTGAGATTCGTATAGGGTTTGGTCCACACAATGCTTGGCCGAAGACCCCAGATGTCACCTGAATCTAGCACATTGATGAGTCTACTCAAGGGACCTAAATAGGTTATGTCCCTTGTGATTTCTGGGTTGCATTGGAGACAGTGTTCAGAAGCCCTAGCAGTGCTTTTATATAGATTTATGATTGATGCAGCATACTTGTACCACAGAGACTCTGAATCTCAATCAATGAGTCCATACAACTATGTACCGTTCTAGATCCAGTAGACTACCAGTCATCAAGATATAACATTCCATGAGAATGCCATGGGTCCAATGTACCGGATCAGTACTGTATTCAACCTCACATTTGAGGCAACCATTATTGTATCATCAGTTGTATATGATCGACTCTTGTATTTTAGAGCATTAATCAAATTATTCTTTTGACATTGTCACGAGCATGGGGATGCCCGCCTCGTCCATATACATGTCACACATTGTTTTTATCTCACCCATTGATGGGAACCATATTAATACAAAAACCAAAAGCCACCATGCCCCAGCCCCGGAAGCACCACCTCTACACAGCAAATCTTATGATGTCCGTCGACCATTCGATGAGCTCCCATCCTCACACATCAGGGGGCAATTTGTTAACCCAAAAAATCCCTCACTCAGCTCTACATGGCCTACACCACCCAAGGACACCCATTCATGACCCTCGTAACACCCCATTAGACCCCCACACCCTCAAAAAGGCTTAAAAATGAGTAAAAGGGCTTAAAAACCCCAAAAATGAGCCTAAATAACTCTCCTAGGGGCTAAAGCCTCCAAAAAGGGGCTAAAACCCCTCAAAGGAGCCTAAAACCCTAAAAGGAGCTAAAGTTAGGGCAAAAGGGGCTAAAAGCCCAAAAGAGGGGCTAAAGCCCTGACCAAGTGCTTAAAACCCTAAAAGTCCGCAAAAAAGCTATAAAAGGAGGGGTAGGGGTCACTCTCAAACACACCTCTCTTGCATACTGTTATGCTGCTCATGGATTCCTTGAGACACCTTGGCCTCTCAAGCCACCCATATCCCTCTCTCTTCCACTTATTTCCCTCATTGAGCCATAACTCCTCTTCCATTGCTGAGTGAGATAGGGAGGTGCTTCCTTCCAACCAGGGCATGGTGGCTCATTTCACTAAAGGAGGTATAATCTTGTTGTTTTTCATGCATTTTTACAGCTTAGTTGTTTTCTTAAAACTTGTTTATTTGCAGGTTTGTTTATTAACATGTTTTGCAAGTTTGTTTTTGCTTAATAGATTGTTTGCAGGTTTCCAAGGCGAAGCCCTAATAGTGTTTGCAAAGGGGCTCATGGCCATTATTTTCTTTCTGTCTTTACTTTCTGTTTATTCTGATTTATTTATGCATTTTCCACACGTAGGAACCTACCCTTCTATCCTATAGACAGAAGGGAGCCATTCCTGCCCCTGTAGCAAGGAGAAATCCCTGCTACAGTGCCAAGAGAAAGGGGCTATGCCCGAGAATGGAAAACGTTGCACAACAGAAGGTTTGCCGTGCAAGAGTAAGTGGATTGCATTGTACAAAATAAACTGTGACGGTGACCAGACATCACATCAATACACAATAACAGATGTTAAAGAGGTAAACGATGACACGGTTGATGTCACGTATAATGACAGTAGATGCGAGAGGTGGGGTGGTAGAATTGATGATGCATTGGCACATAAATGAATGATTTGGTCATAATGATGCACTTGAGTGATTCATGATGGCATATGAGGTGAAAATGGTGTTATAAGCTGAGGTCCGACAACCAAGGGAACGCCATTAGGCAGTGCTGCACTGAGCAAAGTTGTAGGACGGATGGGCTGGGTAGTTGAAGGGAGCTCCACTACATAAGGAGACAACCATCTAAAGGGCAATGCAGGCTACCCTTGATACGGGGTAAACTGTGAGTGAGAATGTTGTCTCAATGGAAATTGATGAAGAATTTGCAAGTATGCAGGTTAGTTTGCTCAAGACAGAAGTATTTGGCAAAGTCATCCTTGGCTATATTTCTCCTAGTTGGTCTGAGGCACAAACTAAGACACCCACGAGGAATCTGGATGGGACCACTTGACAAAGTCTACAGGAATAGGGAACCGGGTCGACTTTAGGGAGCCTAGGATGAGCCTGAATATGAGGAAGGACAAGGGTGCGGAAGCGGGACTAGCTTCAGAATTTGCTGCTGTAGACAATTGTTGGACAACAGGACGCTTCCTAAAGAGTGACAACAAATGGAGAATGATGTAGTATTCATGGATGCCAGAGCACGATGGCACCGAAGGACGCAAAGCTACAGAAGGGTGCCCCAGTCAGGAGTAGTTGGCCATGGAGGAGGAAGTTGTAGCCAACTATTCAGTTCGACAAGTTCAAAGAAGTGGCACACCACTCCCTAAGAAGAGTTTTCCACCCTTCAGGTTGATGAGTACACCATGTCCAAATGACGTGGCTCGAGGACAAGCCACAAGACTGTGTTGGGGGCCTGCTGGCAAGGGGTTGGAGGTAAGTGAGTTGCACAACATCTAGGATGCCGCACATACTCACATGATTCCATGCAAGATAAAGATAGCGTGATAGGCAAAAAATAGTCCACTTTCTATATTTTCATGTCACTTTCTGTACTCATTGACCATTTCTTTAGAATATTGGTCCTTAGTGGTTAAATTAGTTATAAGGTTGTTAGAAGTTAGTTAGAAGTGGACCTTGAATGTAAAGGTGCAAGCTTATAAATAGAAGAATTATGCATGTAAGAATATATAAGGAGATAGAGAGAAAGAGTGAATACTGGATGTAATACTAGACACAGTGATACTGGATCAGTGTCTGTTTTTGATCTGCGATTTGTTCTGTGGACTTAATATGATGTGACGTGGATTGATCTGAGCTTCTGTTGCCTCTTTTCTTTTCCCTGTTTTACACTATTGAGATTCTAATGCTGAATGATGAATAGATCTGCACATGAATAGTGCGATGCTTCTTGCTTTCATCTTTTAGATATGTTTTTCCCACTGGTAGATCTACTGAAATGATGAATGAGTAAATGTAAGATGATGAATGGTTAAGTAAGTAAAATAGATCTAGAAATTAAGCTGATGAATTTATGATGCCCCAACCTTTCTCTATAATGCAGAAACTTGGTTACGACAACTCTCCCTTGAACATATCGGGTGAGACCTCATCCCCTCTATGGGTGTTACTAGACAGGGTAAAACCTGTCTGGGCTGATGCTCAGGGAGATCGTAGTGTATTGAGTGTGGACAGAGTAGAACCCTTGTCGACTGGGTTTTATTGGTCAGGGTTGTGCCAACAGTCAAAAGAATTGTTCTAGTAGGAAGATCACATATGGAGAAACGTACGATCAAGCCTTAACAACTCAGGCCAATAAGAGAAAGAACAATAATGAAGAACATTCCCGCCAAGAATAGAAAGACATCTCACAAATCAATAATTTAGTTGTGATGTGAAAGGACACTTTGTGAAAGAGTGTCCTAAGAAGGAAGAACAGAAGGATGATATCTTCTAGAAGTACTAGTCAATCTAATAGAATGATGTTTGGATATGATCTTAAGACATGAAGGGAATTTTTATGAAGAATATCGAGTACACTGTCAATCAAAGTATCAAAAGATACAAAGTAAGTTTCATGGTTTCTATCAATGAAGAGATTCAATTATAGGAACTAGACTCACCTCTTCAGTAGTAGTTATTACACTATAAAATTGGTGTAATAAAAGTAGAAGAACAAATCAAACAACCTATATGGTTTAAGACTCTCTACAATAACCACCTATGCATAGAAGGATTTGTACAATATGCACCCATGGGATAGCACATATAGTCACATGAGAAACTTAAGGATCAACTAGAGTGATGGATATCCCAACCTTTACTACAAGGTTGAAGATAAAATCCTATAAAGGACAAGAGAAAACTTGCAACAAAGTTCGAGATGAAGGATCCCGATATCTAGTGACATAGATGGATACAAAGAAGACTAACAGCAGAGGAGACTACCTGTCACCCCAATGTCCTAATATAGATGTATAGGGAGGATGGTGTTCCACCAAGAGGTAGTGACTATGGTATATCTCAAAGTTTGAGAATCTTGACATGATTCTTGAGATTAGAAGCATGATGAATTCCAGAAGACATTTTACTTATCCAAGTAAAATATGCAGAGCAAATGGTGTGGTACCTAAAGGGTATTGCAAAGGTATGATGACTTTGATTGAGTTGGTAGTAGTACACACTCCAACATATTGAGGAAAGAACAATGTTTATCTCAATGCAACCAAGGATGAATATATTGCAGCTAATAAGAAAGCAAGTAAAGATTCCTCAAGTAAAGAGGAATATGATCCAAAAGAATTATACCGATGAAGATGAAGATTACACTCTTATCCTTTCCATCATTGGATAAAAGGGGGCGCTATGATCTGTGATGTAAGAAGACTTGTTCAATATTTTAGATCATGAGCAAGATAGGAACAAGTCCTTAGATTCAAATGATGGAGTTGAACACATTTGGCAGAGACTCCAACAATTCAAGAAGACAAAGATCAAGATGGGGTCTACCAAACAAACAAAGATAAGTATTTGAATTGTCATTTCCTATATTTCTAGTTGTTCAAGATGTGTACATAGATGTGTTTCTAGATTCAAGAAAAGTATTATGCATATTAGAATATTTGTAGTATACTACTAATATGCAGGCGATGGGTAAGTGGCTTATGTTGTTATAAAATGTTTGATTGCTACTTATGAAATAATGTCTTGGCAAGATTGAAGACATATAGAAAGTTACTGTATATAGATGTTTGATGCATTAGCGAAAATAGTTGCATGGCTATATGAAATAATGTCTTGGAAATATGGAAGACATATAGAAAGCTACTATATATATATGTTTGTTGCATTAGTGAAAATAGTTTCATGTCTATATGACATATATATTTATGTACGTCAAATGTTACGAAATGTTTCTAATCATACAATTGTATTTTATTTGTAGGGAGGATTATATGCAATCACCCACAAAAGAATAATGATGCAAGTTGAGAATGTACAATACCGTTGCAGATGTACAAGAGAAGAATGATGCAGCTACACATGCACACAAGAAGAATGATGCAAGTTGTAAACGCAGTTGCGAATGTACACAAAGATAATGATAAAGAACACGTTGTAGAAAGGAGCTGTAAAGCTCAAGTATGTTCCTACAAAGGAACAAGTGACATATGTGTTGACTAAACCTTTGGCTCATGTAAAGTTTGAATACTTTCGAGACATGCTTGGTGTAGTCCGAAAGGACCTCTCTCAAAAGATGGAGTGACGATAGATGGAAGAAGGATGCGGTGGTGAGTAGCTTAGTCTAGGGTAGGGTATGTCTGGATAGGACAGTTTGGCCCGAAAGGGTTAATCAGATAAGGCTTGTTTACCATAAGGGGATTAGTATGTTTGGCTAGATTAGTTTAACCCAAGTGGATTTATAATGCAGGACAAGGATTGTTGGTCCCCAGGAAGATCCATCTATCTAACTAGGCTTGTTGGTTCAAAAGAGTTAGTAAGTTAGAAAAAATGCCCGGGTGGATCTACCAGAGAACTCACCATGATGTTGCTTTGAGATGGTTATAGGGCAGGATGATTGTTATAGTATTGCTATACTGTCTAGATGTGTAGTTTAGTATGGTTGTATTGATGATTGTTTAGCTCAGTATTGTTATACTGATGGCTGTTGAGATGATTGGTTCAGCATTGAGATGCTGAGATGTGTAGTTCAATATTGTTATACTAATGAGCTCAGTATTGTCATATTGATGGCTATTGAGATGATTTGTTCAACATTGATATGCTGAGATGTGAAGTTTAGTATTGTTATATGGATGAGCTCAGTATTATTATACTGATGGCTGCTGAGATGATTGGTTCAACATTGATATGCTGATTGTTGAGATGGTTGATTCAATATTGTTATATTGATGATTGTTGATATGGTTTCTTTGGTATTGTTATATTGATGATTGCCGAGATGTGTGATTGAGATGATAGTTTCAGTGTCGAGATGATAGTTTTAGTGTTGTTACACCGATTGTTGAGATGACTGTTTCAGTGTTATCACACTGATGATGGTTGATTGTTGAGATGTTTGATTGATACAGTTTTAGTGTTTCTACATGGATGATTGGTGATTGTTGAGATGTTCTCAGTGTTGTCACACTAATGGTTGTTAAGATGATTGATGAGATAGTTTCAATATTTGTATACTAATTTAGCAAGTTCAGTATTCTCATACTGATGATTGTTGATTGATTGAAAGTTTTAGTATTCTTATATTGATGTAATAGGTTCAATATTCTCATACCGATGATTGATTGATTGATGAGACAATTAATAGTTTCAATATTCTTCTACTGATGTAGCAAGCTCAGTATTTCTATACTGATATTGATGATGATGTTGCTTCAACATTTGTATGTTGATGCTAATGATGTGGTTATGGTCCCAACACCTTGTGTTGATGTGGTTGTGGTCCCAACAACTTGTGTTGATGATATTGACATGGTTGTGGTCTCAACACCCTGTGCTGATAATGCTGATGTTGTTGAAGTCACATCACTTTGTGCTACTGATGATGAGGTTATTTCAAAATTTGTATGTTGATGGTGATGATGTTGTCCCAACATCTCTATGCTGGTAATGCAGATGATGATCTAACATTATAGATGATTTGGTTTTTAGCACTAACATGCTAATGTTGTTGTTGATTGTTTCAATATTTATATACATTGATGCAGATGATGATGTTTCAGTATTTCTATACTGAAGATACAGATGATGTTGTTTTAGTAGTCCCATACTGAAGATACATATGATGTTTTAGTACTTACATACTGAAGATACAGATGATGGTGATTTAGTATTTCTATGCTGAAGATACAAATGATGGTGATTTAGTATTTCTATGCTGAAGATACAGATGATGATTCAGTATTCCCATATTGAAGATGCAGACGATGATACTTATGATATAGATGATGATGCTTTCAATATTCACATACTGGAGATACAGATGATGATATTTCAATATTCACATACTGAAGACGCAGATGATGATGGTTCAGATGATGATGTTACCAATGGTGATTCAGTGATTAAACAATGATGTTGGAAAGTAGATGATTCAGAAGATGGTGATGTTACAGATGATGGTTCAATGTTTACACAATGATGCTAGCAAGTAGATGATTTAGAAGAAGATTCAGTATTCTCATGCTGATGTGGTGAAAGAAGATTTAGTATTCACATACTGATATGACAGAAGAAGATTTAGTATTCACATATTGATGTTACAGAAGAAGGTTTAGAAGATGATTCAGTATTCACATATTGATATGGCAGAAGATGATTCAGTATTCACATATTGATGTTACAAAAGAAGGTTCAGAATTCAGAAGATGATTCAATATTCATATACTGACTTGACAAAGGACAATTCCATATTTACATACTGATGTTGTAGAAAATGATTCAGTATTTACATACTGAGTTTACAGGAGATGATCCAGCTAAGATCGATGATGAAGATGTATGATGATGTTACAAAAATTCCTATGACATATTGAGATTCACCAGTTAGTTGTACAGTTGTAATGATGGTTGTTGTTGATGTAGAATACCTTCCTAGTTAACAGGGAGTGTTAAAATATTGTAACTTCGAAAGATATTCTATTGTACTTTTGTTGTATTCTCCTTTGGAGATGTTATTCCTCCATTCGGAGATGTCCTTGATGTAATTGGTCATGTAAAAGTCATGAGGTAAACGCTCCATTGTAATTCAGGGCAGTAGTACCCACAAAAGTAATATATAAAAATTATTTTGAGTCTCCCAAGATAGGCCGAACCTAATTAGGGAACCTGGCCAACCTAGTCGGTTATTTGAGACACTCACCTAATGAATGTAAATAGGTGAGGCGCCTCTCTCGTTAAGACACATCTTACACTCAAGTATTGAGTTGGAGAGAGAGAGAGAGAAAGAGAAAGAGAAAGAGTCTAATGTGGAAGATGAGCAACTATTCTTGTTGCTGGGGTTTTACACTGTCTTGGTTGAATTCTATACTTAGGAAGTGTTGCGGGGTTTTCTCCCTTATGGTTTCCCCGAGGAAAGTATTTGTGTTTTCTTGTGTTGTTGCATTTGTATTTCTTTCAGTGATCCTTCGCTTATGGTTATGATGTTATGATGCTAAATGTTTTAATTCTTGTATAACCATTGAAAATATATCACTGATATGTTCCAGAGAGCGGTGATATCTTGACTACAGAGATACAATTTTAAATGATCAGTGCCATGACTTTGATCAATAGGTGGATTTCCCATAATCGAATCCTCCCAGATTTTGATATGTTTTCCATTCCCTGGAATACAAGTTAGCTTGGGGGAAAAGGAAGTGAAAGCCTTCAAACAAATATCATAGATAAGAGATCCCTTTCTTACCATAGGAGGATTGTCGAGACATCTCAGTGGAATCCCAGAGAAGTATTTTTTCCAAAGATCCCTTTTATACCAGGTTTCTTTACTTATGAATAAGTTCCATAGAATTTTGGCTCCAAGTGCTAGATTTTGTGCCCAAAGATTTATGATTTGGAGACCTCCATCCAGCAGAGGCTTTGAGACTTTCCCCCAACTTACAAGTGGCAGTTTTTTACCAATCTGCATTCTACCATTCTAGAGGAACTTCCTTATAAGAGCTTCAATGAGAGTGATAATCCCTTTCAGGGCCAGGAGGATGGAGCACTGATAAATAGGAATACTGGAGAGAACTGCTTTGATTATCACAACTTCCCCTGATAGATTAATCCAATTAGAATGCCAGGTGTTGATTCTGGTCTTAATTTTTTCAACAATTGGAAGCCAGTTGGAATATTTTGGGATAGAATTGAAAACAACCACTCCTAAATATTTGAAGGCGTTCCAATGGGTCTTCCCTTCTGTTGGGGCGCGCACCTTAACGGTCCCTAATTTTGGTAACTCCGCGTTTTTTGTGGAAGTTGTAAGTGGAGTTACGACTCAAAACAGTCTTAGGGGTGTCGGGGTTGAGTAAAAACCTTCTTTTTGTAATAAACCCATGGTTTAAGTCCATGGTTTAGGGTTCGGGGTGCCCATGGTTTAAGCCCATGGTTTTGTAATAATTGCACTATAAATAAACACTCTTGTAAAGAAGTCAGTTTAGGATTTTGATGTAAGATGAATTGATGCGAAGCTAAGGCTTGTTTGTAAGAAGGTTAAGTCCCAGCTGTGTGCATGGATAACCTCTGCAGTTGTGTGCGTAGAGGCTTGCAGTTGTGTGTACGGATTTGAGGACTTGAAGGGATCTGCAGCTGATTGCACAGATCAGAATTGTGGTTTTTGTAAAGAGTTGAATAAAACACAGTTCTGTGGACGTAACCCCTAAACTGGGGGTGAACCACGTTATATCGTGTGTTGTTGTTTTTATTGTGTTGTTGTTATGTTCTTTTATGCATTGATAAATATATAACTGATAAGTAAGATAACTGCTAAATACTAACTTCGTTGGAATTCCCAGTAAAGGGTTAAGCAAGGCACTGTTTGTTTATCTAACCGCGAAGCTAAATAAGTAACTATTAAAGCTCTGCATTTTATGCTTATAATTGTTAGAAGCTAAAGGTACAGTAATATCCCTCTTCTGCTTGCAGAAACCTGATTCTGCGGCACCCCATAGCTGTTTCGGGTGAGACTACAACCTGTTCGCAGGTTGTTGCCGAAAGGGCCAACACTGTGGGTCTTTTGTTGGTGTGAAGTTAATGGTATAAATCCCAGGTCTGCCCTATAGCCCAACAAATTGGTTCCGTTGCCGGTTGAACTCAGTATCTACTCAAGAGGGGTTTACGTCGTACCTCGAGGGCTATGTTTTGGAGACCCTTAGTGAAAGAAATTGGTGATTGGATTGAAGAGACTTATCTGAACTTTGCTGTACAAGAGAACAAAGATCCGTGTTGTAGTGCAAATGAATTTTTACAAAGGTATGTTTTTTTTGATGTGTATGAAATTTTCTTTGGTAGTATCCACATAGAGTTGCACCAGTGGTTATCTAGGTTAATAGAGAGAAGGACGAACTTCCAAGAACGTCAGTTTCCTGATTGGACCCCCGCAAGAATTAATATACTGAAAAGGGTGAACAACGAGATATCCCGTGTTGTTGATTTCTGGACAATGCAAACCCTTGAAGCCTTTGTGACGGAGTTCACCATTGACACAAGTACGTCCTTCAGTGAATCCAAACGACAGTTCTTCAAAGGACCAAGGGGTAAATACTTGAATTCATTTAGTTTGAGAATTAAAATGCTCTTGGATGAAAAAGGTATATTGCTCATTGAATCAGACTGTTAGATTTAGCACTACTAACTTATGTTTGCAAGTGAAAGTACCTTCGACGAGCAAAGTGGTTTGCTGCGAAGTGGAAAAAGGTACAAGAGAAATTTTGAGTCCTATACCCTAGGTCAGAATACCGAGTCTAACCCCATCAGTCCAGCAGTCTCAGATCCTGAAGAAACCCCTTCTATTGGAAACCCTCCGGTGACCCTGCAGCGAAGACCTATCATCCCTCAGAACTCGTCGCAGTCTGAAAGTAACCCTAGCCCGAGTATTCCTGTCGCAGGTCAGTCTACCCTAGTAAGTTCCCACCCACATACTACCAGTCCCCCTCCCTCCCCCACTAGACCCGCGATGGCCCATATGAATGACGACATTAAGCTCCCTGTTTTCAAAGGAACCGGATCAGAGGATCCAGAACAGTTCTGGTTTTTATGCGAAGCAGTGTGGACTGCTAAGACCATTACGGATCAAGATACAAAAAGAGCGCAGCTGGTTACTTCTTTCAGAGACCGCTCTGACTTGGTTCATGAAGTTTTCCAGCACTCAGAACCATGTCTTGGCTGATATAAAAGCAGCAATGATAAAGGAATTTAAGAAGCTGAAATCAGAGTCGCAGTGTATCACTGAATTGAAAGAGATTCAGCAGCGGTGCGACGAATCAGTGTGGGACTTTGATCAAAGGTTCAAATTTCAGCTAGACCAAGTTAGTTTCACCATTGGACCTGCGCAGCACAAGGAATGGTTCATTGCAGCATTGTTGTTGGTTTGCATGGGCAGACCCGGGTTTACTGTAATTAACCAACAACACCCCTAGCTCACTGGCCCTTTCGGCGACAGACCATAGAGCGGCTTGAAGTCTCACCCGAAGTGATTCTAATGGGTTGGCCAAAAGACTCAAGTGTCTTCGACCAGGTTCTGAGGTAGCCTGGGTGTCTCGCAGCTCTTCTAGCCTGCGAGGTCTCTCTCTCTCTCTGCAATGCGCAACCTCCTCTTACTTGCGATGACTCTAGTCCTTATCGCATCGCCGTGCCTCAGGCAACACATAACTCCTTCCTATGCTGATTCTCAATCGTAGCATGCCACAGCTCCTCTGCTGGTGCGATACCGCCTTCTTGCAATATCCTACCGCTGCGGCTCAGCGTACTCAATGCTACTCGTTTCGACTTATGGGACTCAATGTACAAGGTTGCTTAACTCTGCGACTCTTAACTCTAAGAGCTGAAACATAGATAAACTCTTATCCAAAATAGTTAAGGGTTTCAACTTGCATTCATATTCTATAGTGCTGTAAACTGAATAACGCATACACACATTAAACTGTAAACAAGGCCCATGTGATAACTGATAGATGCAACAAATAAACACAACATATAAATCAATCACATAACACACGATTTTAACGTGGTTCACCTCCAGGATGGAAGTTACGTCCACAAAACTGTGTTTCTATTATAGCTCGGGGGAAGGTAAACACAGTTCTGCTGCATTGCATATGCAGCTCGAGATCTTCTGGGTAATTCCGCACACAGCCTGGAGCCCTTCTCTCTTAGATCTCTTCTCTACTCTATATTTCACCTCTTACAATATACTCTTCCCTCTCTGGCGATCCTTGTAGATCGTTACATGCATGCTCTATGAGCCAGCTACTGGTTACAGTAAGATAACTACAGCTAATAACAGAACCAGAGCTTGGCTTCTATACAATTGTCCAACTATTGTCTAACTGTCTAGCCCACAAAATTACCAACAACCCTTTTACAATACAAAATATATCCCTTTATAGGCGGCCCGAAGGTCTCGCCATTACAACACTGTGGGCCTGTCCCAACAGTAACCCAAAACCCTAACTAGTGACAGTCGGCATATCTGTACTTGAGGTGGCCGCTTTTCGTCACACCACAACTCTCTGCAGTCTTCCATGCTTCCCAGCGCTGACCATGGGTACTGTGCACCGCTTCCCTGCTTCTGTCCTTCATCTTCAATACCTCAGCCTCGTTGCTCCTTTTCCTTTATGAGGGTAGCTGAGCCCTCCTATCTTTGCCACTGCCTTCAATGCAGTGGGTGAGATTTCTCTTCTCGGCCGCTCAGGTACTGTCATCTTCCTTGACTTCTCTGCCCTAAAAGTCACGGTTTCTAGCTCTGCTCTGTAGCTAGAAACATGCTATGGCGTCGTAGCTCCATCTTATCTCCTCTCTGCCAAAATTGTCTGTCCGCTAAACTGGCAGCTTCTTCTGTAGCTGCGGGACCCTGCTCCAACAATCCCCTAACACTTACTTGTGCCTCGTCCCCAAGCCACTACCAGTGGGCTTCTCCTACTGTAGCTTCTCCTTGGCTTCCTGTGAAGTCCGTTGAAACTTGTCCCGAAGTCCTGCGACTTCGTTCTCCATAGCTTCGACATGTTCTTTTTAGTTTCTATAACTTAGTTCGATGGGTTCTCTTATATTTCCTTCCCTTAGTTATGCTCTCGCTCTCGTTGCTCCTGAGACCTTTTAAAGATCTCTAGGTCTTGAGAAGTCTTCCACAGATATCCTTTCCTTTTTATCTGGGTTAGAACTTTTATCACAAGGAAAATTTGTATCTTCTAGCCTTCTCAAACATTTCATTCAGTCTGGAACCTACTTATGCGAAAGGTATACAAACCATAAATTCCATTCCGAGAACAAGCCTTTGTCTGCATCTTGAGGTTCTGCTTGTTTGGTTTGTTTTCCCTCTCACTTTTCTTCTCAGCAACTCGCTCAAGGTATGTATGCTGCTTGGGTTCTGCATATTTTCATTCCTAACCTTCGGAACCTCTTGTTCTTCTCTTAGATGATGAGATAGGTCATCTTCCTTCTCCCGTTGCTTTCTTTTTCTCATTTTTAATTTCTTCCTAGCGGGAGATTTCTTCTCATCATTCTGCCACTCTGCTTTCTTATCTTCAGTGATCGGCTCAGCTTTCTTCTTCTCTTCAACAGATATTTTGATGACGTCTTCTACATCCTGTGCTTGACTCCTCATCCTTGGAAATTGTCTTTCCTATGATATTCCTAATTTCACAACCCTGGGCGGCGTTGTCATCGCGGACATACGGCCACCAGGGTCGAAATGCCTCAGCATGTCTTCTAAAGGTTCCTCCTCGGATAGAACCCTCTCGGTGTAAAATGCTGGACGTGCAATGGCTGCAATCTTTGGAAATCACAGCACTCCGTAACGGGATTAGCTCTGCACAGGGAAACTGATCAATGCACTCTATAACTCTCGGCTCTTGACTTCTTGCAAATGTAACCCTCCCGAATGACTAATTTCTGCTTTTATGCCGAAGATAATAATCCCGGATGCAACAGTCATCTGGACTGAATCCGTCGGTCGTATTAATTGCATGGACAAGACCACACCCATCATCCGATCCTCAATAAATGCTGAAATCCGATCAAATTTCCCTCGAAGTGTGTGTGTACAGGCATCGGTCTCCTCGAAGATTTACCAAATCTGGAAAATTGATTACACTGCTTCCAAATCCACGGTAAGATATACCGGTCATTTCTTCATTAACTGCCTGTCAGAAGGCGACTTGACTAGCCCTCTGTTTTCTTGCGAAAGCTGGTATGTGGCACAGAGAGACATCGCCTTGCTGCGATGCAACACCGCATCCTCTGCTTAAAACAAACTTAAGTTTTTTTTTTTAATCCACAGGCCATTGATGACTTGCAAAAAATGAGCCATCCTTATGCGATTCCTTATACTTAGAATACCTGCCGGTGTAGACTAATTCCTGGTGCGATGCCTCCTTTCAACTACACTGGACATCTGCACCGTGTAAGCTGTCTAGGCTAGGACTGTGAGGTGGAGTGGCTATCACTATAGAGCTTGAGCCTACTTTCATTGATCAATGTGGGAAGAAGCTCCCCATTCAGTTTGCTGAGCTGAATGGCACCTCCCTCTGTAACTTGCTGTATCTGGTATGGCCCCAGCCAATGCGTCTTGAACTTCCTTGGAAACTTAATAAACTTACTGTCGTAGAGGAGTACTAGGTATCCGATCTGAAAGGTTTTACTCTTAATGTGTCTGTCATGCCAAGATTTTTCTCCTGCCTTCTGCACTCTCTGATGGAAGCCAGCGATGAATCTGTCTTCCTCTAAGGAAAGTAGCTGCGCTAGCCTTTCATCCACTGTGTCTGTATCAGTCATCCCCGTAATCTGAGCAATCCGTAATCTGGGAAGAATATACTCCATAGGCATAACACCCTCCTGTCCATACACCAAGCTGAAAGGTGTGTGTCCTGTAAGTTTCTTGCATGTGGTCCTATACGCCCATAATACAGTGTTAACTATGAGGTCCCAATCATTCCTTTGGCTGTTGCAGATCTTTGTAAGAGCGTTTTCTAAAATCTTGTTAAAATCCTCCACCGTACCATTAGCCTGTGGGTGGTAGGGAGTGCTCTTATGGTGCTAAATCTGAAATTCTTCTGTCAAGGCCTCAATGGTGCGGTTCAAGAAGTGTGTACCTTGATCGCTCATCAAAACTACCGGGCATCCAAATCTACTGATGATGTTTTCAAAAAGGAACTGTGCGGCTGTAGTAGCATCACAATTTCTTACTGCTTTGGCCTCCACCCACCTGGTGAGGTACTCTGTTCCAGTCATGATATATCTCACACCAGTGCATTTTCCTGGTGGGTTGATAGGACCCACAAAGTCTATAGCCCACTTGTCAAATGCGCGCAGCGTAACCTGCGGTCGCAGCGGCATTTTATCTCGTCGTGAGGGTTTTCCTACCCTCTGGCAGATATCGCAGCATCTACAAAAGTCCTTAGTGTCCTTGTGCAACGTAGGCCACCATAATCCTACAGCTAGGATTTTCTGTGCAGTCGGCTTTCCTGTGAAATGACCTCCTGCGGTTCCTGAATGTGCCTCTCTGATGATAGCGTCTTTTTCATGCAGCATCACACATCTGCACAGGACTTCATCTGGACCTAACTTGTATAATTGTCCTGCGAGCAGGGTGAAGTATGCTGCTTTAACAACCAACTGCTTCTTTTGCTACTTAGTAAACTCGTCAGGTGCTAATCCTGTCGTGAGAAAGTGAATGATATCAGCATAGTAGTCATTTGTGATCTGGATAGAAAACAACTGCGCATCTGGAAAATTGTCCTCTAGGTTACTTGGCTCTTCTCTTGAGTCTATCTGCGACAGATGATCAGGTCCGGCGTTCAATATTCCTGGTTTCACAATGATTTCAAAATCATACTCTTGAAAGAGGAGTAACCATCTGCAGATTCTCCCCCCTAACACTGGCTTATTGACCAGATACTTCAATGTGGAATGGTCAGTAAACATCTTGAACGAGGCACCCAATAGGTAGTGCCTGAACTTCTGCAGTGCATACACCATAGCTAAGCCTTCTCTTTCTGTCGTGGTGTAGTTCTTTTCTGCTGTCGATAGCTTTCTGCTAGAATATGCAATAGGATGATCAATATCCCCTTCTCTTGGTTGTGTTAAAACAACCCCTAGTACAATGCCAGATGCATCCACATGTACATGGAATGGCTTAGTCCAGTCTGGAAATACTAAGATGGGTGCTGTAACCATATTCTCTTTAAGGGTGTCTAGGCTCTGCTGGAATTCCTCGTTCCATAGGAATTTTACATCTTTCTTTAACAATTTCTCCATCGGTGCTGTAATCTTTGCGTAGCCCCGGATGAACTTTCTGTAGTACCCAGTATGACCAAGTACTGTCCTCAATTGCTTGATTGAGTTGGGTGCTGGAAGATTTACAATGATGGCAATCTTTGTGGGATCTACCATCAAGCCTTGTCTGCAAACAATGTGACCCAAAAAAATACCAAATGGTGCACAAAATATACATTTCTTCAAGTTTAGAGAAATCTGGTACTACCTACATTTCTCTAGCATCAGTCTTAAATCTCCTATGTGCTTATCAATTAGTCCAAATATAGTCCAATCATCAAAATAAACTTCTAGGAATTTATGGATGTATTCTTTAAATATAGCAACTACTACTCTAGAAAAGATAGCTGGTGCATTCTTAAGTCCAAAGGGAATTACCGTATATTGGAATGAGCCCCATTCTGTTGCAAAGGTGGTCTTGGATCGATCTTTTGGATGGATTTTGATCTGATGATAGCCTGAAAAGCCATCAGTGAAGGAGTAGACCTCCTGTCCTCCCACATTGTCTAACACCTTGTCAGTGAACGGTGTCAAAAATGGATCATGAAGCGATGCATCGTTGAGTTTACGCAGATTGACATAGATCCTAATGTCTCCTTTAGTTTTCTTTTCTTGTACGACCATGGGACTAACCCATTCGCTCTCTTCTACAGGCTCAATGATGCATGCTGCTAGCATCTTATCGATCTCATCCTTAACTTTTTCTTTGTAGCGCAGATTTAATCTATATGGACGCTGCTTGACTGGTCGAGCATCCTCCTTCAATGGTATCCTCATTACTCCCAAGTCTTCGACTATTCCCTTCATCTCTGTGAACTTGGTGGGAAATAGGTCATGATAGTCATGTAGCAAGTCTGCAATCTGTCCGACTGTTTCATCGTTCCAATAGTCTTCGATAGAGGCAAACTTTGGTTTTGTGTCTGTGCCGATATTGATCTTTTTAATCTTGATGGGCTCTGTGATTGCTGGAATTTCTAACTGTGGTCCTTCAACATCGCGATTCCCTTTTGAATCTGGAATGTTGGTGTCGCGAGGATCCTCATCCTCATCCTCTGGTTCTACTCCAAAGTTATAGCACTCAAGCACATATTTTAACTGGGTAGCCCACTCAGGCTGAGTCTGTATTGATAAGGTACAATCCTCAAATATCTTAATCTTTATTATATCTAGGGCCTGGTCAACACTTGGGTACTCAGATTCAAAAGCGAAGGTGAGTAGAAAGCTGTCTATCATAAGTGGCCATGTAGTTGTTCCCTTGCGCAGTTTAGTCTCTGTATACCAGTTCCTTGGAACTGTGTCCAAAGTGTGAATGAATTGGTGAACCCATTCCTCCTCGGGAATGTCCGACCAATTCTGTTGACATGCCTGAATATGTGATCTGGGGTCACTTTCTCCTATGTACTTCTACTGGACATACTCTCTGTCGATAGAAAATCTAATCGCCATCAATCTCTTAATATCATCGCATGATGCGATATTCTCTTTATGTGCACACCACCATCTTGCAGGTGTGGCTCGTACTGCAAGGTCCATAGCTGTGATCCTCTGCTCGTGAGGAATTTGTTGTTCAAACTACTTGAGAAAGTCCTGGATATCCATTAGACCATGAAACGATGGAATCTCATTGATCTCTGCACCAATCCATTGCAGTGACTTAGTCAAGTATGGGTATCTACGTGCTGAGACTTCGTGAAGTCTGTTATGCCAATTCTCTAAAACAACATCTGAATCTGATGCGCATGAGCTGTCACATCGCCAACTAATGTTCCCTTCTATGATCGAATTGATGTAGTCGCTCTAGTTTGTGGTCATCTGATAGAGGCTTTCTATGTTGCGTGCCTCTTCCTCTGCTCGGATAGGTTCAATATATCTAGGACCCTGAAAAGGATCCAACAGTCCGATGACCCGGATCTGTGCGTCCTCAAAGGTCGTTTGTCTTCTCTTTAGGTCAATAACGGCCATGTTACCGATTGCCCAATCAATTCCTAGTAGTGCTAGATATGGTCTACTATCGCCAATGATTTCTATAACTTCAAAGTTCACGAAGCTGCGAACTCCGTCAATGTCAACTGGCACTTGCGGTAATCGACCCAGGGGTGATACTCGCTGCTGATTAGTTAATCTCAGATGAATAGGTGATCTGGCTAACTTAGGGCTACCCATCTATTCCCATGTCTGCTTAGTCAGAACATTTACGTCTGATCCTAGATCTAGGATCACCTCATCCATTTCGAATTCTCCAACCTGGGCTATGAGTCGCATCTCTCTTCCTATTCTTGTATGTCCTATAATATTATGAATAGCACGCTGTGTACTGCTCATGGAAGGAGATGGTTGACACTTATCTATGATGCGCTGAATTTCTCCGATAGCTTGCTCATTTCTCACGAGTTTTAAACAGCTCTACAGGAAGGATTGTACACTTCCTGTCATCTCATCCTCATCGCATGTACCCGATGTGGTAGCCTGCGGTATCTGTACAGGGCTAACACCACAAGGTGCTTGCTGCGGTACACCCCTAGGAAGTGGTACCTGCGATGCTGATTGCATAGGGTCATCAAAGAAAGTCTTAGCTTCCTAAAATGTCTGTTTATTCTTCTGTAGGTCAAGTGGTGTTGCTTTGTTAGGAGCTTTGCGCACCCACTCCTGACTTGTGTTCTTTTCATTATCTGGCGATGTCCCATTGGTGAAAACACCACTGCGAGTCACAATGTTGACTCTTGGTTCTGGCTCTTCCTTCTCAGTAGTAATAAGCTGGATTTTCTGGTGTGCTGCTGGCTTAGGTTCTCTGATCTTATCTATCAAGGTAGGACACTCCTCTATAGTATGATCATAATATTTACAATAATTACAAGTGGTGGTGGGACTCTGACAGTCTCTAGCATAATGTCCTACAACTCCACAGTTGTAGCAAGTAACTGGTCCATGACCATGACCAAAGCCTTCTCCACGGCCAAAGCCTTTTGCACGGCCAAAGCCTCCTCCGCGTCCTCGTCCTCTGAATCCTCCTCCACGGCCACCATAATCCAGATCATGCTGTGGTCCTACTGCTGGACCCTGTGGTTCTGATTGGACTCTGTACATATCTTGCTTTGCTCCGACCATGAGATCATAGGCTCGGAAATCGTGTTCATCATGGCCTACAGACTTGTAGAAGACACAGTATAAATTCGTAGGTGTCTGCACGTACTTCTGAAGTAGAGGGCACTACTGAGGTAGATGTCCTCGCGTTTTGCATATTTCACACCACGGCCCGTGGGTCTGTGGTAAGCGGTTTGGAGCCCCTGTCGCTATATATTCTACAAAGACTGAATAGTTTTCTTTAGTATGGCCTTGTGCTTTACACCTTACGCACCATATGTCTTGCGCAACCTCCTTTCCTTTCTTAAGCTCATGCAACTGTAACGTGAGATTAGCCAACTGGTTTTGTAGATTTGTCATGCCTGTGCTGGTTTCAGCTAGAGGTGAAGCCTCTAGTTTCATTGCCATCTCCAATGTGTCATCCTGCATCTGGAGTTTCTACTGCATTAATGGCAGTCTGATGTGAGGGAGCAGCACTACAATAAACCATTCCTTATGCTACTCCAGCGCAAGCTCAAAGCTGACTTGGTCTATAAGGGCTTTGAATTTCTGATCAAAGTCCCACACTGACTCTGTAGGTAGCTGTTTTATATATTTGAGCTCTATAATGCACTGTGACTTAGACTTAGGTTTCTTAAACTCTTTAATCATGGTTGTCTTGATATGTACAAGTGTTCTGGGTACTGTGGTATACTTCATATACCATGTTAAGGCTCGATCTCTTAGCGTGGTGACCAACTGTACAAGTTTAATGGTATCGTCATTGATGGTTTTAATGGTCCACATGGCTTCACATAGATACCAATGCTACTTTGGGTCCTCTGCCCCTGTACCCTTAAAAATATGTAGCTTCATATCATCCCCCATTCTATTTCTACGTGGTGGATGTTGATTTGCTGTGCTACTACCACTCGGCGGTGTAGCTGAAGGTGATGTAGCAATGATAGGTACTGTCTGCGAGCTACTGGATGGAGTTCCTACGGGATTGTTCTGAGTCTCGGTCTATTTCTGTGGGGTGTAAGGGTGGTAAGGGATACCCCCTTCTGTTCCTTCTGTAGTACTATGACTCTGTTGTCTAGTATTATCTGGACTATCTTCAAATATGGGAGATCTAAAATCTACTTTATACTTCTTTCCACTACGTGTACGTCCAATGCCATCAAAATCACTTTCAAACTCTTATGACATTACTATCTTTACTTATTAATCTGAAACTAGATCCATTGTTCCTTTTTCATGTAATAACATCTTAATGGACAAGTTTAAATATTTTAGGTACTTACCACGATATCCTTTGAAGAAGTAGCGCTCAGCCTCGCTGAAGCTTTTTCTCTGGTCGACTGCAAACTCTGTGACGAAGCCTTCTAGCACACTTGCATGCCAGAAGTCTACTGCCCTCGTAATGGGATTATCAAGGTTCTTCACGGTCTGAATCAGCTCTGGTGTCCAGACAATGTCTCTTTTCTTCTTCAGTATGCTTGTATCAGTCAACTTTGATAACCAGTCGTAAAGCTTGTTCCCAAAGGTCGCAAAAAATATCGCATGCAGGTCTGTAATGATATGTTTTTGTAACCAGGCCTCTGTACTCAGTTTAGGACTCCTGTTCTCTCATTCGGCAAACTATTTCTGGTTATACGAAACCCACTCATTGAGTTTATCTCTAGTAGGCCGCCACCAGATCATCAGTGCTTAGTTTGTTCAAAACTAGCAACAGAACCATTTGTTGGTTTGCATGGGCAGACCTGGGTTTACTGTAATTAACCAACAACACCCCTATCTCACTGGCCCTTTCGGCGATAGACCGCAGAGTGGCCTGAAGTCTCACCCGAAGTGATTCTAATGGGTTGGCCAAAAGACTCAAGTGTCTTCGACCAGGTTTTGAGGCAGCCTAGGTGTCTCGCAGCTCTTCTAGCCTGCGAGGTCTCTCTCTCTCTTCGACGTGCAACCTCCTCTTACTTGCGACGACTCTAGTCCTTATCGCATCACCGTGCCTCAAGCAACGCGTAACTCCTTCCTACAATGATTCTCAACCACAGCGCACCACAACTCCTCTGCTGGTGCGATACCGCCTCCTTGCGATATCCTACCGCTGCGGCTCAGCGTACTCAGTGCTACACGTTCCGACTTAGGGGACTCAATGTACAAGGTTGCTTAACTCTGCGACTCTTAACTCTAAGAGATGAAACATAGATAAACTCTTATCCAAAATACTTAAGGGTTTCAACTTGCATTCATCTTCTATAGTGCTGTAAACTGAATAACGCATACAAACATTAAACTGTAAACAAGGCCCATGCGATAACTGATATATGAAACAAATAAACACAACATATAAATCAATCACATAACACATGATTTTAATGTGGTTCACCTCCAGGATGGAAGTTACGTCCACAGAAATGTGTTTCTATTATAGCTCGGGGGAAGGTAAACACAGTTCTGCTGGACTGCATATGCAGGTCGAGATCTTCTGGGTAACTCCGCACACAGCCTGGAGCCCTTCTCTCTTAGATCTCTTCTCTACTCTATATTGCACCTCTTACAATATACTCTTCCCTCTCTGTCGATCCCTGCGGATTGTTACATGCATGCTCTATGAGCCAGCTATTGGTTACAGTAAGATAACTACAGCTAATAACAGAACCAGAGCTTGGCTTCTATACAATTGTCCAACTATTGTCTAACTGTCTAGCCCACAAAATTACCAACAAACCTTTTACAATACAAAATATATCCCTTTATAGGCGGCCCGAAGGTCTCGCCATTACAACACTGTGGGCCTGTCCCAACAGTAACCCAAAACCCTAACTAGTGACAGTCGGCATATCTGCACTTGAGGTAGCCACTTTCCATCACACCACAGCTCTCTGCAGTCTTCCATGCTTCCCGGCGCTGACCATGGGTACTGTGCACTACTTCCCTATTTCTGTCCTTCGTCTTCAATACCTCAGCCTCGTTGCTCCTTTTCCTTTATGAGGGTATCTAAGCCCTCCTATCTTCACCGCTGCCTTCAATGCAGTGGGTGAGATTTCTCTTCTCGGTCGCTCAGGTACTGTCGTCTTCTTTGACTTCTCTACCCTAAAAGTCACGATTTCTAGCTCTGCTTTGTAGCTAGAAACATGCTACGGCATTGTAGCTCCATCTTATTTCCTCTCCGCCAAAACTGTCTATCCGCTAAACTGGCAGCTTCTTCTGTAGCTGCGGGACCCTACTCCAACAGTTGCTACCGCATATTGGAACTCCACTCATGCAACAGAAGGTTGCTGACTAGTAGGAGGCTCTGGAAATCGTGATGAAGCTTGAAACCGCTCCTATCGAAGATAATTCTGGTATTGCTCAAATCCAAGCGCAGTTGGCAGCGATGGCTCTGGAGCTTCGCGATATGAAGAAAGGAAAAACCAGTCGCGAAGAGGTTTGGTGTACACAATGTCAGACAGAAGGTCATGCCAAGGAACAATGTCCTGTGGTAAGAAATTACCTGAATACGGGTGCGCCAAACCCGTTTAACCTGCAATTCCTATATTGTGAGCTCTCCATAACAATAGGTCAGCATCGACCTGAAGACATGTATCTTCTGCAAAGGTATGGGCAAGTACCTAAGAACCCCTATTGTAAATTATGTAAGTCCGTAGGAGATAATGAAGATGAGTGTCGCAGTTATGACCGCATGAGAGAACGCACCTACGACACCTATCAGGTACAAAATGAGGGACAGAGAAATGATGGCTATGATTACCATGGTGGTGCATTAGGTAGAGGTGATTTTGGAGGTCGTGGTCAAGGTGGTATGGCCGGAAGAGGAAGAGTCTAGGTTGTGTGTTACAACTGTAACCAGGCCGGGCATCTAGCGAGAGACTGTCAGAACCCAACTACGACATGTCGGTATTGCCGTGCTGTAGATCATGTGATTGAGCAGTGCCCGTAGTTGATAGCTAATATTCAGGAAAGAAATAGTGCCCCTACTCAGAATATTCAGATGATTTCCATTGAGCAAAGACCTACCCCAGCCATTAATGTTGTTACCCAGAGTGGAGCTATGACAGAAGTGCAGAACAAGGAGAAACAACCTACCAAGGCTTGGGTTCGGAAGGCCCCAGAAAAAATCCCTGCATTTGATGTCGAAAGAGAAAAAGAGACATTCATGGAAGCCAAGAGAGATTTTGCTGCTCCTAGCACATCAGTAGCACCTGCGCAACAACATCAGCAACAGTTGTAGCCGCAAGAAGCTTCGACAGATAAAGCAAGTACACTGTCCTCCTTTTTACAGAGTTGTCTGAAGCTCTTAAGAAATCAGAATGCTTTAAGTGAGTTGTAGAAAGTTATTGCTTCCTGCGAACCTTAGCAAAGTTCTGGTTAGGCAAAAGCTGTTAATAGAGTCAGGAGAACTGGCAGGGAAATGAGATTGAATGCTCAGATAGGAGAGTATGATATGACTGATGTTATCTTGGACCTAGGATCAGAGGTAAATGTCTTAACTAAGAAAACCTGGGAACAAATGGGAAAACTACCCTTTATTGGTCCCCTATACGGTTGAGATTAGCCAATCAGCAGAAGATTGTGCCCCTAGGAAGACTCCCTAGTGTATCAGTAGATATTGATGGAGTCAGTACCTTAGCAGACTTTGAGGTAATTGAAATAATTGATGACAACAACCCCTATCCAGCACTACTAGGCATTGAATGGGAAATACATAATGATGCAGTAATCAACCTGAAGAAGAGACAGATGACTTTCGAAGGGAAAGGACTGAGAGTCATAGTCCCATTGGATGCTTCTCAAGGAGAGAGATACATAGAGCCAGTAAGAGATGAAAACCAGGATGTTTTGGACCACATCTACAATATCACAACGAAGGAAGAAGATTATGTTGATCCTACTGCCGAAGGTATCATGGATTGACAGTGTGACAGCTCTTGCATGACGGATTCAGATGATGGGTTAGAAAACTGGCAGAACAGACTTTATGAGCTGCATGGACATAGATGTGCCAGAATTACCAAATCTATCAGATGGCTTGGTGCACAGGTAAGAGTCCTACCTATTTTTGATGGTTCGACAGACCTAGAAGAGTTTATTGTGTAATTCTCAAAGCAGGTACCAGACTCACAGAAAATGGAGACTCTGGATTCAGTATTCAGAGCCACAGCAACCAAATGGTGGAATGGCCATAAGAAGAACATTCCTAGTTGGAAAGCTTGTCAGAAGTTCCTTCGCCTGAGATTTATGGATCAGCCCCAGGAGGTGCAAAGCAGGTTTAATGGTAAGACTAGTCCTCAGGGACATTTGGAGCAATGCTATGAGGCATGGAAGCATGTACCTCATGAAGAATGGGTACATAGGTTTGTGCACACCGTGGAACCTATAGCAAAGAACTGGTATGCGGAGGCTGAGCTTCACCAGGATACTGTAAGTTGGGATTGTCTTGTTGATAGTTTTGTGCTTACCTTTTCTACTAATGAAGTTTGTCCAGCTTTAGATGCAGATATAAGGTTGATCCATACTAAGGTATTTGATGATCAAGAAATAGCAGAATACCGGCCTGATTGGAAAGCACATCCAGTCGAATATTATAACCTCGCAATTGACGAGGATGACGATCCACGCAATATTGATATTCCTGATTTAGAAGGACACTGTGACATACACGAACCAGTAGTCGAAGCCCCTGAAGTGACTTAGCCCCTGAAGACACGGACAGTCAACATTGGATCAGAAGACCAGCCTAAGTATGCTACCAGTGGGGATTATTGGGATGAAGAAACGGTAAGCAAAGTAACCCAACTTCTCCATGAATATCAGGACCTATCTCTAGCAAGGTTCTCAACAATGAAAATAATTATTGAGGTGGTGGAAGACATTCTGTCATGGGTTGAAGTTTGAAGCCAGGTGGAAGCTGGTATCGGGAAATGTCGAATGTCCTTATTTTGGCGCAGCCAGAGTCACTGCTTGTTCTGAATAAGGAAAGATGTGTCAAATCTTAAAATAAGACCGTTGGAAGAAATCAAAATTGGTGGTGCTAGTACGCTACCTGTAGTTACTACCTATATTAATGATATCTTGGAAAATATACCACCGTTTGGACAAGATCTCTGTCAAATTTGGTATCATCAATGCACAGTTATGATAGATGTCGTGGATGGATTCTATAAGAAGATTCCCACACCCACGGCATTTGCATTCTGTAATTTCTTGAGTTTTACAATTGCATCCATGTTAGCTGATAGTGAGATTCAGAAGTTAGTGAGAGAATTTGAACAGGAGGGTCTGTCGCACATTTTCAGCCACCCACCTACGTCTGCAACCCGCGAAGAGACTCCCCTAGCACCGACCCAGCCAATGCAGACACGCTCTACCAGAAAAAAATTTAAACCTGAAGTTCATTCGAAGCGGAATGAAGACAGACATCATCAATCAGGGAAAACACCGGAGGATCCCAAGATGAATCCATCTGGCTTAGCAGAGGTTCCATTTGAAGAAGATGAGAACATTGCACTGCAGCATCCACCGTATCTTCTGCCAGTTCGACCAGGAGTTCAGCTCCCTCGGTGGATGAAGAAGTTCACATTACGCACCCCTTTGCTGCCACCAGGTGTGCAGCTGGTCGGGACAATGGGAGGAAAAATATATTGGCTCAAGTATGCTGACCACGATACAAATGATCATGGGAAATTTCCATAGTTCACACCTGGGACATACTTACACTCTGTCCGCTATCAGGAGACTAAAGTGACATTATTAGAAGTAAAATAGTGGGTTGTTGGCTTGGACAAAGCTGGCTTGTTGAAGATGCTCGATGTGCCCCACTTCGGATGCAGCACACAGGTAACCATGGTGGTCAAACAATTATTGGCATTGGTACACAATGGGTAGCTATGGATCGAAAACTAGAAAATCTCTATCAATAAAGAACTCATTCACCAGATTACAGGCCTTCCGAAGGAAGGACCTGACCCTAGCATTGAGTTTTTGGGAAAGCATGAAGATATGAAGCTAGCACATAGCATGAAGGAACGCTTCGGGCTGACGAAAGGGAAGCGAGGGTATCAAACCTCGGCCATTCAGCATCACAACATTTTCTTCGCAGCTGAACTCTTAGCCTACAAATTGATGAGAAAGTGCAGACCATATGAAGTACCTACCCCGATTGTAAGTATTGCTGTGAACTATGCGGAAGGCTACATTTACAACTGGGTAGCATACATCGCTAAGGAATTTCTTTAAGATGCTTGCGACATGCAGGAAAAAGGTAGACCCTTTCACTATTCATGGTTGATCGTACTTATTGCCCTGATCGGGTGGAAAGAGCCCACCGAGGCACAGTTTATTGATGTACCTCCAAGCATGTCAGGCACAGCAAGGTACGCATCACTCTGGGTGTCACAGGACAAAGAATCCCAGCAGATGACGAACACTGTGTTTGCCTTTTACGCCATGAGTATCTCATATGAGATTGTCAAGACCCCATAGCTCAGTAATGAGCTATTCTCTCAATATGATGGAGTGGCCAATTTCAGGGCCAACATGCACAATCTCTTTATCCAGGCCCGTGCAGATTAGAAGAAGGCATGCTGGAAGTTGCCATATGTGGTGACCAAAGATGACATCCTCGCGGTAATTCAGTAGTGGCCGGCTGAATGGCTGAAGGATGAAGGAACAAAGCCCAACATCCCAATCCCTTTGGTCACCAATGTGGGCATTGGCCCTAGTCAGATGCAGCAACAAGATCCCCCAGAGGACAACGAAGAGAACACTGAGTCACAGCAGAGTGAAACCAACCAGGGCGGAGATGGTGGAGATGAAGGAGAAGAAGAGGAGTCGGTCAAAACTATCTCAGACCTTAATCGGCCAGATAAGCGCAAGTCACCAGAGGCCGAAGAAGTGACCAAACTTCAGTCCCGCAAGAAAATGAAAGCGTCGAAAGACAAGAATATCGACGAAGAGCCTACCCTGACCAGTGAAGAGCTTAATCAGGCTCTGTCGAAATCCACAGAAGTTCTCACCAAGAAATGGTCAGAGTTTGCAGACACACATCTTGATGCCATCACCAGTGTAACAAAGCAAATCTCAGAGCCGAAATAGTTAGCAAAAAAATCAGCGACGGGCACTGCAGCAAGTAGTGCCCCAGTACCTATGCAGCCAGACACAAGACAATGGCCGGTTAGAGATCACCGGGGACAAGTCTCAAGTGCGCGCTCATCATAACTGACGCAGCATCTCGTGCGGAGATGAGCATGATAGTTGGAATAGATTACACTAAGATGTCCATGATGGAATTACATCTCTGTCAGTCAGCCATCATGAAGGAAATCCGAGCCCGAGACCACCACTCACAAATACTGTTGGAAAATACAAGGAAGCAGAATGATAGCCTCGCGGCACAGTTGGAGGAAGCGGAGCAGAGAAAGAGCGATGCAGAATGTAAGCAGGTCACATTGGCACGAGTATTGGAGGAGGTGTGTCGAAGTCTTCCTGACTTCGACATCCAGAATGAGGAAGAACCGGAGCAAAGAATCACCAAACTAAAAGAATACACACAGTAGTCTCGCAGTGAAATAGAGAAGCTCAAAGTAGAACATGAGGCTCAGATTTCAGAGCTTCAACTCCGCATCAACCCGGAGAGCCCACCAGAGGTCAGGGAGCAACGCTGAGCAGACATTCAGGCTTCCGCAGCAAAAATCTCAGATATTGTGAGCAGTGCAACAAAGGTGCTAGAAGATAGTGTTGAGGCCTGGACCACCTTGCAGGAACATCCAGAAGTCGGACAGCTGCAAGAAACCATCAGGCAGCGACATACAGAGTTGGATACAGTAAAAGTGGAAATTAAGACTCTGTCGCCTATGGAGAAAATGCTCAAGGTAAAGCGAAGCAATGAACTCTAGCAGGAAATTGAGTCGTGTAGAGCAAAAGAAACAGAAGTGGAAACTTCTATGCAGCCACTTATCAGCGAAGCTTTCGAGTTGAGTACTGCTGTGGACACCCAACTCAAAGTTCTAAAGGAATATGATGCATTTGCACAGAAAAAGGTCAGCGAAGCATTAGCTGCAGTATTGCAGGAGTTGGTCAAAAAGGAGCAAGCAGCAGACAATATCATGTGTGGTCTCAACAAGCAGTTCACTATCTTCGCTGATAAAGTTCGCCTACCAGAAGAGCAGCAGAGTGTCCCGGGACGGGCCACTGGTGAGTCTTAGGGGCCTGTTGGGGCGCGCACCTTAACGGTCTCTAATTTTGGTAACTCCACAGTTTTTGTGGAAGTTGTAAGCAGAGTTACAACTCAAAACAGTCTTAGGGGTGTCGGGGTTGAGTAAAAACCTTCTTTTTGTAATAAACCCATGGTTTAAGTCCAGGGTTTAGGGTTCGGGGTGCCCATGGTTTAAGCCCATGGTTTTGTAATAAGTGCACTATAAATAAGCACTCTTGTAAAGAAGTCAGTTTAGGCTTTTGATGTAAGATGAATTGATGTGAAGCTAAGGCTTGTTTGTAAGAAGGTTAAGTCCCAGTTGTGTGCGTGGATGACCTCTACAGCTGTGTGCGTAGAGGGTTTTGGGTGATTAAGGAAATCTGCAGCTGTGTGCACAGAGGCCTGCAGCTGTGTGCATGACTTTGAGGACTTGAAGGGATTTGCAGCTGAGTGCACAGATCAGAACTGTGGTTTTTGTAAAGAGTTGAATAAAACACAGTTCTGTGGACGCAACCCCTAAACTGGGGGTGAACCACGTTATATCGTGTGTTGTGGTTTTTGTTGTGTTGTTGTTATGTTCTTTTTATATGCATTGATAAATATATAACTGATAAGTAAGATCACTGCTAAATACTAACTTCGGTACAGTAATATCCCTCTTCTGCTTGTAGAAACCTGATTCTGCGGCACCCCATAGCTGTTTCGGGTGAGACTGCAACCTGTTTACAGGTTGTTGCCAAAAGGGCCAACACTGTGGGTCTTTTGTTGGTGCAAAGTTAATGGTATAAATCCCGGGTCTGCCCTATAGCCCAACACCTTCTATTCCCAGAATTATGGTAATATCCAACATCTCTTTGGGATTGAAATTCCACCCATAGATTTGAATTTTTCTGTAGTTGATCTTGCTCCCCGAGGCTTCCTGATAGAGGTCAAGTTCAATTTTGAAATTCCTTGCTGACTGAACACTTGCTCCTCCAAGAAGAATTGTATTATTTGCAAACTGGAAATTGGGAATGATTTATATCCCTAAACCCTCAAGCAATACAGAGCCCTAAAATAACATTGTGAGGTTGACTCCGATTTAGCTGAAAGCCGAGCATTGAAGCTTGGATGGCATAGAGAAGAGGAGAGAAAGGACAACCTTGTCGGAGACCCATGGAATCCTAGAAGAAACTAACTGCTCGACCATTGACAAGGGAGGAGATCCAAGGATAACTAATACAAGCTTGAATCCAGTTGATAAAAAGTGGATCAAAGCCAAAGCGATGTAAAACCTGAAACTAGAATTCATGACGAACTCTATCAAAAGCACTAGCTAAATCCAGTTTGATGATCATACTTTTTTCCCGTCGTTGGAGACTGGAGTGAATAGCTTATTGGACAAGAATGATATTGTCAGCTATATGCCTTCCTTTTATAAAACCTCCTTGTTTCTCTGATATTATGGAAGGGAGAACACCTTTGATTTGATTAGCAATTATTTTGGTGATTATTTTATAACCAATGTTACAAAGGGAGATAGGTCTGAACCGATCAAACGAGGCGACCCCTTTATCTTTGGGGATAAGAGCAAGGAAAGAAAAGTTAGTGATACCCCCAATTTTGTTGCAAGCTTGGGATTTCATTACCATTTCATGAAGGTAATTCTTAACAATCTTCCAGCAAGCCTTGATGAATCTGGCTATGAATCCAACCGGGCCAGGAGCTTTATCAGATTCCATACTGGGAAAGGGATATTTTTATTTTATTTTTCGAAATGGGAGCTATGAGGGAATCGTTGGTTTCCAGATTGATCCTGGAGGGAACTAGGTTTAGAATTGGAGAGATTGGGAGTGTTACTGGAGGGCTGTATTCAGTATAAATGTTCCTGAAGTGCTCATGAGAAATCTGCTTAATTTCCTAAAAATATTAAACCATTTGACCTTGAAACTGAATTTCTTTGATAGCCTTGAAGTGCTTACGACCTTCAACTTGTTTGTGAAAGAAGTTGGTGTTCTTGTGCCCCGCAATAAGCCAAAGGCATCTTGATTTCTACCTTCATTATTCTTCCTCTGTTTTGCACATTGCATGCAGGTCCCTATGAAGGGAGGCTTCCTTTTTCATACTTCCCATGTCCATATGGTGAACTTATTGCCATCTTTGGTGTTGATCCAGATTCTATTGGGCTTCAATTCTTTGCAAGGCAGGAGTTTTTAGGTTTTTAGCCTAGGATTTGAGAGCCACCTTAAGTTATATTAACTTTTCTTCCCATATATAAAAGGGGGAGCTTGATACCGTCTTATCCCAGACTGATTGAACTAGATCGTCAAAGCATTCCTACTTGATCCATTTTAGACTAAAGCGTAAGGGAATGGGACCTAGGTTCTTCTCCTCTAAAATTTCCAACACGGCTTGTGATCTGACATACTGAAGGGCAAGATGGCCAAATCAGCACTGGATCCAAGCAAGAGTAGTGATTGCTGAACTAGGAACCTATCAAGCCTTGCATTAGTGTGACTAGCTCCCAATATTCTATTGGACCATGTGTAGAGACCATGGGTAGGTTTGATATCTTCTATATCCCAATCCATCATTATATATTCTACTAATTCCTACATGGGATCTTTGACAATTTACCCCCCTTTCTTCTATTTGACGCAGAGAGTAATGTTGAGTTCATCGTCTAGAATGAGGTTCTAAGGGTGGTGGGAATTAAGAGTGTCTTGAATCCTCTACCAACACTCTTTCTTTTCTGAAAATAAAGTAGGAACATAAATGATTAATATTCTTACCAAGTGACCTTAATCCTTGTGACGAAGGCTTGAAAGAATCCATTGCATGCAAGAGAAGGATTGAATGAGCTCGAAGGAGGCTGACTTCCACAGTGTGCCCAACCCCCCAGAGGAACCCCTAGCACTCATTGCTATGTCTTCACCATTTTTCCAAAAATACTGAATAGCTTGGAGGAAGTCATCTTCCTCCAATTTCGTCTCTTGGACCAGTAAGATGTCGGGATTAGAAATCCAAATTAGGTCTTTCATTGCTTCAAGTTTTTTCTTGCTCCCTAATCCCCTACAGTTCCAAGAGACCACCTTCGTTATTTACCTTTTGAGAGATGAGCGGCCACTTTAGAGGCATGGAATTTTTGTTTAGTGAATTTGGGATTCATCATTGCCTTGATCATTGATTGGGCCCTAAGAATTTTATCTCTGTAGGTGGCTTCCTCTCTGCATTCCTTGTCCGTTTTCCTTCCTCTTTTAGATTTTCTCTGCGAGAGTTGTGAGATTCCTATTTCTCCTTCCTCTTCCTCTGTTTTAACATCCTCTGAAACTGGATCTTTTGGATAAGGATGGGATGTCGTTTCCGAAAGTTTTCTTTTGTAAGGGGAACCTTTACCTTCTATTCTAGGGTTTGGCGCTGGCTAGATATTACCCATTTCTTCTTCCCCTTGGACTGTTTCTGCTTGCAACCTTAGTTCTTTTGAATTTCCTTATAGTGCTGCGAACATGTTTTCTGCCTCTGATTGGGGTTTATGAGTCATATATTCTTTCTCTAGGTTTAAAGGGCCAAGATTCATCCCTTCTCTTTTATGAGCTTCCTTAGGGTTTTCCCTAGCCCGTTTGGTGTGGAGCCATCCTTCTTACACTTCTTTTTTTGCTTGTTCTGGAGGAAGTTTTGGGTAGTTCTTTTGAAAATTCCTGTAGTCATGATAATGGAGACATTTGAAGGGTAACTGCTCATATTCCAGTATTGATAGTCTTTCCATTCTCCCACCATTATCTTTATAGCTTATGGGAGACCAACTTCTAGATCCACTTCCACACATATTCTGGCACAAGATTAATTTTCTTTAGGGTTGGATTTATCAATGTATCTACCAAGCCTATTTCCAATGGTTTGCTGGGAGGATGAGGTCAAACAATTGATCATCATATTTGGAAGACGCACCCAAACCGACACAGCTTTAGGGACATCCACATCAGGATCAAAATTCAGAGTCCATCGATTTAGATAGAGGCTTTGGGGGCCTATAATGTAAGGACCATTGTGCAAATTTAGGTAATGGTATTCCTTAGAGATAAAATCAAAGAGAAAGAAACCCTAACCTTACCCCGTAGTAGGTAATGCTATTTGCAATCAGGGGTCACCAGTTTTTCTGGATCCAATTATTGGTTGACTTGGGAGAGGAACAGAGTCCTATAAACTAACCCACCAGAGCTCGATCTTCCAGGGAAACCATAATGTTCATGGGGTGTTGCGGTGGTAGGTCAATAGTCGGGATCTCATCCAACTTTTGCACAAACTTTGGGATAGGAGTGGCTCCAGTTTTTAGATTTTTCCTAGACATCAGCTTACGGAAGGCATCAGAATCCACTGAGGAGGAAGGCGGTGGATCATCACCATCAACTTCTCTCATAATTAATCTAGGCTGTGGCCCAGATCCAGACGCAACGTCAGGTCAAGTCTGATAGATCCAATTAGGGCTTCTAGATCACTTTTCGAAGTAGATCAATAAAGACAATATTAATATAATAATAGAAATGTAATGTCACAAAATATAGGGCTTAACATGCCTTCCTCTTCAAACTAGTGTTGTCCTCAACATTTGAGTAACTGTGAATATTTTTGCATAACGAACTCATGTTCCATGAGTTATATATTCTATTGTAATATATTTTCTTGTCATAAATATGTCTAAAATTTATATTTCTAAGTGAATTATATTAATTGTCGTAACTTTTTCATTCCAACATTGTCATGAATATTATTGTGTAAAGTTGCAATATATATTGTTGTCATATTAATCTGATCCAGGGGGTGAGCTCGAAAAGTCATCGAACCCGCTCGAAACAATCAGGACCAATAGGATCATTTTTCTAACGTTAGTGTAAGTGAACATGAGCATAATATAAGCGTGTAACATAGAATCATCCACATGAAAATGAAAAATCATTCAAGCACATTAGGGACACGATTTGATTACGGAGTTCACCATATCTCCTGGCTACGTCTCCGAGCCTACTCCAAAATAGAGTGACCAATCCATTGCAAAGATGCACAAATACATGAGATACATCACAACAGATTCACCTGTAGATTCTTCATCATCTGTTCATCTCTACCACCGCACCATAACTGCCTCTGATTGGTCACATAAGTGCACAAGCTATAGGACTCAATCGAAGACTGTAGAAATCAAGCAAGCAAATGCCTGCCTCCTTTGTCTCAAGAAGTTTCCAAACTTGGAAATGAAGATATTTTCCCAATGTATCCAATCACACTCTTTCAACTGAATCTACAAGCCATGAACCTCGAGCAGATCAAAGACTTGCATAATGTTGAAAATCACACTCTTTCAACTGACTCTATGAGCCACAAACCTCGAGCTATGCCACACGATCTTCTGCAGGATAGTATCAATAGACGAAAATATGTTTGCATGACAAGTGCATCAATAAAACCAAATTCACACTCTTACCGACCAATCCCTTCACCTTTGTCCTTTGGGATGAGAGTGTAGATGGTTGCTACTTGCCTTCAAATGCAAATTGAAATGTTGCCTCCTCGAACTGACTCTGCTTCTTTGTCTCCTACGCTGGATCACCTTCGGACATGATGGAGCCATGCTTGCTCTCTGAGCTGGAACTACAAGGTTGGAGCCTCTCCATGAGCTTCTCCAATGGAGACCCCCAATGGGGCCTCTCAGATGCTTGCTTCCTCTATGGGCTACATCTCTCCAAACTTGAGCTCCCTTCAAATGCACATGACAAGTGCTTAAATAGGAGAAGCTACTCTTGGTGGCATGATACATGTTATTCTCCAAATTGGGATTAGTTACAAATTGGTTTGGCTTTTAAGAACATAAACCAAAAATATGGTTCATGCCCACATGCCCATGGGTTTTCACATTTAGTTACTTCCCCATAATGACATTTACAAAATCCAACAATAATCCATTACATAACAAAATCCATTTTTAAATAGCATGTTGGTTTTTCAACCATAAACCAACTTGTTACAACTTATTTACAAATATGGCATGTTTGTTTTTGGTTACAACCATGCATTAACTTCATAACAACTCAAGGAATAAAATAAATGAGTAATATGTGAGTAATTTTTCCACTCACTTCAAATATTAATCATTTTACAATTTCTCATGAGTAAATGCATGAATGTCCTAAAACTCATTTCAAGCACAAATGCATGCATGCTAGTCATCATGCCACTTCATCATGCCACATCATCATGCCATGTCATCTTGCCACATCAGCATGCCATGTCATCATACCACATCATCATGCCATGTCAGCATGCCAAATAATCATGCCACATCATCATGACACATTATCATACCATTTCATTAGAATGCACTTTTTGACTATCACGTGGCAGCTTGAGGGAGTGCCACGTGGCACTTCAGCCAAAATTTTCCCTGTTGGGGCCAAACTTCAAAACACAATATCTTTGGCATCCGGAGTCCGTTTGACATGCCGTTTGCACCGTTGGAGTCGGCTTGACGAGATATTCAACATGGTACTATTTTTTTGCAATATGATGATTTTGAAAATTGGCCTTTTTAGATCCTCCCGGATCACATATAGTATAGCAAATTTACCTGATGATTAAAGAATATTATTTTTTAGGGGAGGAGGTGTGTTGGGAGGAATAATTATCTATGACCTTAATGTTGGGTATGTGTTATACTATTTTAATTTGGTTTTGTTATCAACCCAAATGGCACTTCTTCGTCTGAGTGCCAACATTCCTTATGTTGGTACACAAAAGGACATATTAGGATTGAAGTTTGCCAAAACACTATAGATGGTCATGACTTGGGATGCATTTACCCTTAAACCAAATTGCTATATAATTTTTCTAAGTGTTGAGTTTTTTACGTGACTATCTCCATTGCAACTCACGTACTGTACATGACCATCTACATTGCAACCCGCGTACATCAGCATATGCAAGTTTCCTTTGAGCAACTCGTGTGTCATACGCGTGTTGCCTATATCAATAGTCGCGTACACCTTAGTTCAACCTTAAAAAATATAAAATGTGATTAATTGAGATTAGTTGGGCCCTAATCATCAACTATCCCAACTGTTTCAACCACCCCGACCTTCGAAATCGCTCTATTTCCCAAAGTATAAAAAGAGGCCTTGGGGAGGGCATTAATCAATCAATGTTGGAGAGCAAAGTTATGCTGGTGGTATATCTTCAGAAGTCTTGGAGCAACAAAAATCAGAGTCCTTTGGTTGCAGAGGAGTCCTTGTCTCAGAAGTTGGGTTGTACTCTTATCTCATTCACTGATTGTTAATAAAGAGAATTCTTCTTCCAACATTGTGTTGCTTCTATTTCATGTATCATGGTTAATGAATATATTTGATTATGTATTTGATATATTGTTTATCTAACCTCTTATATATACATGCACGAGAGATTACTTGGAGAATTTTCTCTTTACAGGTGAAAGAGGTGCATCCTTGGAAGCTTTGGAGAGAAGAGGAGCGGGAGAAGATCAAGCTTGGATCGACCATCGTTAATTGGGTAAGTCAAGGATTTATTCCTATTCCCTTTCTATTCTCTGGTAAAGCTGATTGTCTGCAAGGTTAGTAGTAAGTTGGTAACCCCAGACCCTAGGTTACAAGGGTGCTTAATCCTAAACAACAGAATTGGCGACTCCGCTGGGGAGTCCAGCTTGTTGTGGGTTAGTCCTGTAGATACTTTCCCAATCTTTGCTCTAATTCAGTGTATGGTTTTCTATCTTGGCTTTTGATTTACAGTAGTGTTTTAGAGGACTTTATTATTTTTTCTTTTTTGAATTTTTTTTGTTGTGTACGTGGGTTGCTGTGCTACAAAGTCACGTATAACAACTTGTATACGCAGGTTGCTATACTGGACAGTCGCGTACAGTACGTGGGTTGTTCTATTAGACAGTCGTGTACATATTTTAGCAACATATTTTAGGCAAGGTTTCTTGTCCTTGTCTTATTTGGATTTTTCTCTGCTTTGGGGTCTTCTAGTGCTGGCATTTTGCTATAGGTCTGAAAGTCCTGTGCACCATACTTTGTGCTTTTCAGTAAGCCCTTGAGTTTTTGTTGTTTGAGTCTTCTTTTTTTTAGCAATTTGAAGTGGATTATCCTGTTTGGGTGATAGGTTCAGTGCTATGTATCTGAATCAGTCATCAAGATTTTAGATACCTTGTACTCTGTACTACTTTCAAGTAGTTTCAATATTGTCACTTGCCCTTTAGTGATTTCAGTGTATTTCATTCATTGTTTCTTCCCAAGTTAGGTGTTTTCCAAGTCTCCTCCTTAGGTGGTTGAATTTGGTTCTTACAAGTCTGCCATACTTCATATTGCTTGCTTTATGGTGTGATTATTCAAGCATACTCCATAATTTTTGCGTTTAGGTGCATAGTAATTTTTGAAGAGTTTGAAAAGTGAAGAAAAAACATTGGGAACATTTGCATTTTAATTGCATATAGTAGTTTTATTTTTAGTATTTTCAAATAAAATCTCAAAAATTACAAAAAACAAGTCTTAGTTTTCTCTTACGTAGTTGTAATTTCACTAGTTCATATCTACAAAAAGAAAAAGAAGCTTGATTTAAGTAGTTATAATTTGTTTTGGAGTTCATTTTATACACCTTTTTACTTTTCTTATTGAGTCTATAAGATCATAGTCATTCACGCCACTTACCCTCTGACTAAGAACAACCCTTAAAATGAACGTTATAATGTAAAATTTATTAGTAAGTTTTGTTTTATAGGGTCATACACCTACTAGCTTAGGCTAGACTTGTGGGATAGGAAGTGTAAACTCCCCACAAGTACTTAAATTCAGACATAGTTGGCCAATCGATAGGTAAATCCTTCTCTGTGTTGATAGTATCTGGGAAGCTCCTTTCAAATGAGATTTAAGCATGAGGCCACGTGGAGGCTTGGACTGAGGAGATAACCCTCCAATTCCTTGTCAAAACGTAGACAAAGGTCATGATGCATCTAGGGATTCTATCCTAGATAGATTTTTGGGCTTTGCTACCCTGCCCATGTGTATGAATCAGGCTTGCATCTGTCCCCCCACACTATTGATATAGTTAAGGTAGCCTTTAGTCTCTTTGACATCTAGGGTTTATACATAGGTAAACCGAAAGGCTATTTATGATTCACCTTGGATAGTCTTGGAAGGTAACCCTTGTTGAAAGTGTAGGAGGGTAATGGGTGATTCCTCTGCTTGTGCCTAAGAACCTCTTCAAGGATGCCAAGAAACTGTCTTTCAGCTTTCTTCTGGAAAGCATATCTTATATCCCTTGTGATTGTTGAGACTTTAGGAAATTTTTGTAGTGATTTCTCTGTGGTTTGTCTATGTTTTAGCCGACCTTAGGGTGCAAAGAGTCAAATTTACAATCATGGATTACCGATCTATCAGAAGGTCACAAAGGTTGCAAAACCTTCCTCTGCTTATCACATTGGAACCTCCACCTCCCCCTCAAAGGCGGAGATTGGACACAGATGGTTCTTTCAAACCGATAGGAGTTAATGAAGTTCTAGGTGAACCGGAACTTAGGGAAAACCATTTTAATTTAAATACAGTTGAGATAGAAGACTTGCAGGCTGACGAGTTTGCAAGGAACTTAATTCACCTCTAAATAACTTAAATGATCCTGTGATAGTTCAGGTTCGTCCTTTCAATCCACCCGTGATTCGTGTCCCTCTGGGAAGACTAATGTCTACTACTGGAGAAATTTCTTCTACTTCCACCTTAGCTGCTCTGACTGAAGGGGTGCCACCTCCCCCAGTAGGTGACCCTAGAACAAGTATGCCTACTACACCTCTAAATCCAGCTAGTTGGGTGGCTCAACCACCAGCTCCCATAAGTTTAGCAGGTACTTCTGGTGGTGTGGTCACTGGGATTCCCAGTGTACCTTCAGTTCCTACTTCCTTCGCACACACTGCTTAGAGTGGTCTTGTTTATGCCGGAAATTGTTTCCAGACTACAAGAAAACAAGCCAACATAATATCAAATATTTCAATAAAACAAAAACTATGTTTTTAGGGTTTTTTAAGGTTTTCTGGTTGTGAAGTTTGGTGACAAGAGGGAATACATTCATAAGCCAAATAAGAACTAAATCACAAGCATAGAAAAACTGAGATGCATAACATAATAACCATGTATCCAACATAAAATAGCACTGAATTTCATCCACATATGGCAAGCACTACAAGCATAAAAAATTTAAACCAGCGATGAAATTACCAATTGTGTAGCTAAAACAAGCTATAAATGAAGCCAGAGAACAAACTAAAGGGTAAAATGGAGCATATATTTCATAATTAGTTATTCAAATACACATAAGATTCATTTACTTAGCTTATGAACAAGTCTGGAGACCTCCTCCAGCCAACCAAAAAGTTGAACCCTTAGTCCTCTTTGTGACATACATTAATACTATCCTTCAAAATTCAGTTAAAGACTAAACCCTAACTGCTTTTCAACCTACTCATCGAAATGGTTTTATCAAAATAATAATTAAAAAAATGAAATATCCTTCAAAACATAACAAATAATTGATTTTGTTAAGAAGCCTCATAGATCTTTAGCTGCCTCTGATAACAAGGCTATCCCTTCTAAGGCTTGGGCCTTTCTCCTAGCCTTTAGTTGCTTTGCTTCCATCTCTGCCTTCTTTCTAGTGAGTTCTTCATTTTGTTGCTGTAGATCTTTGATGGTTTGTTTTAACATTGAAAATTGTGACTCTGTATTTATTTTTCTTTTCAATGCCTCTTTTGAGACTGTAATTAACTCCTGATAGTGGCTATTCACCTCATCCAGATATTCTCTGAGTCTTCTATTGGCCATAACCAAACCATCATTTGTCTCCTACATATATTCCACTTGATGTTTATACTATTTTATAGTTCTCTGTAAATTCTCTTTCTTTGAATCAAATGCTTTATTTCCTACTGTACTTTGCATATCATTGGGAAGCCATGGAATGTTTAGTCTCCTATAGATTTCTTCATCTTCTGGCAGCAATTATGTAGGAGTCTCATGAAAAATTAGGTTTTATTTAGTCTCAGTTTCATAGGGAACATTTTCATCAACCATCATCTTGTTTTCTAAATGAGAAACCTCTATCTCACCTTCTTGTTGTTCCTTTAACATTTGGCTTCGTATCTATAAAAATACATCAGATGGTTTAGTCTCAGTAAGGGAAGATTCTTTTTCTGATTTCATTGGTCTTTTACCTTTGCTGTCACCCTTATCAACATCTAGTTTTTCATCAGAGCAGGAGTCATCAATCACAGTTACTCGTTCTTTATTCAATTTAGGGTTTAGTAATTTCTTCATATTCAGCCTGAGCTTGTTTCTGGGTCTAGTCTTTGGTCTCCACCCAGGAGCAAGTTCGCCTACCATTTTTAAAGTTTTTCCCTGATGGGTGACTGACGCAAATTCCATGAATTTTAGCTTATTTTTCTTTGGTACTGCTACCCTATCTCCCTGGCTGTGAAATTCCTTTTTAGTACCAACCTTAGTTTCATCAATAACATGAAGCTTATCCTCCTCAAATAGGTATGTTTCATCCTTTGACAAGACGGTAATTGGACTTTGCTTTTGAACTTTAGTGTCCTCTTCATCACCTGAAACCTTCTCTACAAGTACAATCTTTTCATCAACAAATGTCTCTGCTGGTGCATCATCCTGAACAGGATGAGTCTCCTTATTAATAGACTGCAAATCTTTGCTCTCAATGTCATTTAGATGTTGTTTAGATTCACAATCTTCTTTTGCAGGCTCTGCAATTTCCTCTAATTTGACATTGTCTTCATTTTTAACCTTTATCTTCTGTCTTAGTTTTCTGATCAAGGTCTGTCCTTTATTAGCTTGGTTTCTATTAGATTGTCCTTCTTGACTATTCTGAAACCCTGTCCAAAAAAGGAAATATTCCCAAGTTTTTCCTTCTCTCTGCAAAACACTGTTGATAATGAGTTTGATAAGTCCATGGTGAAAAATGGAATTTTTAGTATGGTTTTGGTGTTCTTTGATTCTGCAAGACATCTTCTGCAGGCTCTTTAGCAAGAAGAAAGGCAGGTTCATCTTTGATTGATTACTGAGGTGTTGAAGGAACCTAAAATGGTATTTGAAAATGAAGGCATACCTTCCTTCACATGTAATATAACTTTGTAAAACCTTGATAGGTTCTACCCATTCAGGCCTGAAGTTATGGATGAGAACACCCTTACCCCAATCTAGAACTATAACAGGCAGTAGGTACCTTTGTACACTAAAGGTGAATGGTAATTTCTTAAACCAAAGTTCTCCCTCATTTTTAACCCCTGTTGCCTTAACTACCAACTCTTTGGTCAAATTGAATTTCAAAGTATCAAAAGATAGTATCTTTGTCATAACACTGAGCAAACTTATGGGAGACCTCAACATTGTATCCATCAATTTTCTTGAAAAATATCAACCATCCTGCATTTTCAAATAGGTCAGCACATCCTGGGAATTTATCTATCCAACTGATATCAGTGGGATCGGCCCTATTAGTTTTTCCACTCCTCTTCATTTTCAGTATGGTTTTCAGCACTTGTCAGTAATCTCATAGTCTATTTTTCTTCAAATTTGCATAGTTTTGGCAGTCTTATTACCTTCAAACTCTCACAATCTGCTCTATCATCTGTTTAGGAAATGTTTTGTGCCAAGTTTCAACAATTTGACCTAATCACAGATTCAGAGACCTCCAATAGTTCTGCTCTAAACTTTACTAACTCAAATGATAAATATTTAGATATTTTGATTAATATCTCATCATTCAAAGTCTATTGAGTGAGTAAATTCATGTCCTTCTTTAAAATTTTGACATTATAGGCTTTATCAGAAAACCCCCAAATTTAACAGACCCTATCAAATGTCACGCAGGATACCTCATCCAAAGTTTAATACTGGCGCTGGAAGTTGATCCCTCGAAAGGTTAGGTGTCGAATTGCACCTTCCAGCTATCTTCAACCCTCCAGATTGCTTCGAACTATCACTGCTGGGAAGCCCTAATTCTTCCTTCAAATATCAAAATTCTGATTTCTCAGCAATATGTCTCCACCACGACGTTCAATGCCTTCGTAATATTCATCTTAGGAACCTATTCCCAAAAATTATGCCTCGTTCCACTCACTGTCATCATTTGCCATGAATTTGCATACAATTGTCATGATCTCCCTCACACGATGACCAGACACCTATTTCCATGATTAGCCTGGAAAGACACGTATCAAATATGCTAATTGATGTGATTAACACCTTAGGAATGAAACCACCAAACAAATCGAAGTGAAAAATGACTATTTTGGCACTCCCGACTTTCTTGTAGCGCGCTAGTGCATTAAGTCTACTCTTGCGCTACAAGAAAGTCCAAACACATAATTTCATGTCATTTAATCACTAATCCAGTTTTAAGACTTGGTTTATATGATTAATATTTGATCTTAGTGTCATTAATGGAACCATTAATCAATATACACCTTATAGAACCCTTCAAGAATGAACTCTAAGCAAAATTTATAAAAGCAAGCTTTAAAAAATAGGAGAAAAAAAAATGATGAAAACTAAAAGGCATAAACTCAAAATTAACCTTTACACCAAAATTTCCTAGAAGTAAAAATATTAGCAAATTTCAAAAACATAAACAAAAGCATAAAACTAAGGAAGACAAAATCATGACCTAATATTAGGCTCTTGCTGCGGGATGAAGCCCTCCTTGTGAGGCTTCAAGAATCTATAGACCAATGCCTTCTTTCCTGCTACCCTCTAATCTGCCAAATTTCCATTGGGTTATGGAGTACTTATTGTGTTTTACTCACACTGGTATATATAATGAAAAACTAAAATTCCCCTAAAAAACTGTAGAAATGCTTGAGGAATCGTCCATTAACTGGACTTGACAATTCTTCACCCTCCAAAGTCTGTAGGAAAAAAGTGTTATTTTCCAAAAACTTAGATACTAGGAAAGGGCCAAACCATAGGTTTTCAAATTTTCCATGTTTCCCTTTTTGCTCTTTCCTGGCATCCCACCTTAGAACCATGTCACCAATTGAGAAAGTGTTATCTTTGATTTTCCTATCAAATCTGTCTTTTATCTTCAGTCCATATAACTGTGCCTTTTCTTCCACTCTTTCTCTATTCTGCTGCAACTCTATCATCTCATAAATCCTTCTCTACATATCATTAGGTTCTTCCTCACAATTCTGAAGAAAATTCATCACTGGAATGCCCAACTGAACAAGAAAAACTGCATCTGTACCATACACTAATTGGAAAGGAGAAGTTCCAATTGCTTGCTTGACTATTATTCTATCAGCCCATAATGCATATTTCAGCATAGAATTCCATGATCTCTTATTATGATTTAGTAGTTTCCTCATACTCTGAATGATATTTTTATTTGAGGACTCAGCTAAACCATTACCTTGGGGATAGTAAGGAGTTGAATGTTTCAACAAGATACCATTCTTTTCACAAAATGCTTCCATTGCCTTAGACTTAAAAGCTTTTGCATTATCTGTCACTATTTTCTGAGGACACCCAAACCTACTGAGGATATTTTCTTCAATAAATTCCATAATCACCTTATCTGTGGCATTCCTAGTAGGGATAGCTTCCACCCATTTGGTAAAGAAGTCTATTGCAGTCAAAATCCACCTGGGTTGTCCTGAGGAAGATGGACTTATCTCTCCTATAAAGTCCAGACCCCATTGCTGGAAAGGAGCACTTACTGTAATTGGTTTTAAAGGTAATGACAACAATTTTTGTTTTCCAACAAACTTCTGACAAGGGATGCAAGCTCTTACTTGCTAATATACATCTGCAAACAAATAGGGCCAATAGTACCCAGCTATTAAGATCTTGTATGCTGTTTCCTTCCAGTACTTGTGACCTACACAAGCACCCTCATGAGATTCATAAATCACTCCTTCAATTTCAGGTTTATCTAAGCATTTGAGTAGAATACCCCCTAGGTCCTTCCAAAATAAATGCTGTTCTACTAAATAGTACTTAGTAGTTCTTAGCTTCAAAGATCTAACATATTTTCTATCTAAATGCTTAGGACATTGCAAAAACAATAGAAAATACACAATGTGTACATAGCATGTGGATGCTGACTAAAAGTCCATATTCTTCTCTTTCTCCAACTCTGCTTAATTTTCTTCCTGAGCTAGCTCTTCTACCATCACATGCAGTCCTAAAGCTCGGCAGTTTGATTCAACCAGCAGCTTGGCTAAGCCCCGTCCCTTGACTAGTTTGGTAGGTCTGATATCTACATCATACTCCATGATTTTAGCAATCCACTTGCCTCTTTTCCCCTCATTGTCAGGCTGTGTCAAAACATCTTTTACAACAGCATTAGGCACATATTGTTAGAATAATCAACCCATAGTATTTACCCACTTAGACATTAATTCATTTATTTTGTCTTATTTGCCTAGTCCATGAGTCCCACCATGTGCAAGTTGATAATTGCCTATCCATAGAGGTCAAACTTGCCATTATTGACTCATGGAGTTCTTGGGAAAGCCTTAGGAATCAAATCTGCTTTATTCCTGGCATCCTAGGCGCCCATCTGCTTTTTCAGTGTTTTAAGGCACATAGGAAAGCAAGACTAGGTGAGGTGAATCAGCTTTGTTGCCTCTTCCTCCTCCACTCTTTCCTCCATGAAAAAGCATGTATGAGCTGCCATTTGACCACTCTTTAGCTTGCCCATGCGCCCTTGCTAATTCGTGGGGTCCTTGATAGATTTGGGATCAGCTTTTTACACCTATGGGGGATTTGCCTATTTTGGGTAAGCCTGCTTTATGCTAGTTTTGGATGCTTCCTTATGCATTCAATTTGCTCATGTATTCTATATATTCAGCAGCCTATGTTATTATAGGGTTGGCTATTGTACACTCAGTTAATATAATTTTGTGTTACAGCTCCATATTCAGTCTCCATTGTTGATAATTTTGCATGATCAATTGTTAATTGTTGTGGGTGAAATTAATCTACTACAGGCCTGAATTTCTACACATATGAAATAAATTTGGAATGAAAAACATAGATTCTAAAAAATTTCAAAGCTTTCACCAAAGAATAAGCCTGTTTTTCCAAGATGCTGTATTTTAATTCAGAATCTCTGAGAGTTTTGCTGAAGAATGCAATAGGTTGCTCAAGACCATCCTTATTCTTCTGCAACAGAAGAACTGCTAGTGTATCTTTAGATGCAAATGAAAATGTTATAAATTCTCTGGTGAAATTTGGACTTACTAATACAGGGGCTTCAGTAAGAGCCATCTTGATTTTTTCAAATGAATTCTTTGCTTTAGTGGTCCAGTTGACTTCTTGATCCTTCTTTAGCATGGCTATAATCTGCTTGATAGTCTCAACAAATTTTGGTATAAACCAACACATAAAGTTTATTTTACCAATGAAAGATTGGACATCTTTTTTACTCCTAGGAAGACTTATCTTCAATATTGCTTTTACCCTTTCTGGGTCAATCCTTATACCATCAGTAGAAACTAAATGACCCAATAATTTTCCTTCTTGTACAACAAAGTGTGAATTCTTTGGATTCAAGGACAAACCAATTTTTTTGCACTTTAGGAAAGTCTATTTCAAATGTTTTAGATGTTCATCGTCTGATTTTGAAAATACAGTAATATCATCTAAGTAAATTACCACAAACTTGTCCTTTTCCCCAACAAAAGCTATATCCATAGCCCTCTGAAAATTTGCTCCAGCGTTCATTAAACCAAAAGGAATCTTATCATACATGAAATTTCCCCAGGGAGTGGTAAAAGCTATTTTCTCCTTATCATCAGGATGCATAGAAATCTGATTGTATCCTGAGAAACCATCAACCATAGAAATCCTCTGTGCTCCAACAACCTTCTGCAATATTTGCTCAATTTTAGGCAGAGGATAATTATCCTTTAGTGAAGATCTATTCAAGTTTCTAACGTCAACGCACAGTATGATTTCTCCGTTCTTTTTCCTAACAAGAACTAGATTAGCCACCCATGAAGATTACCTGAGAGGAACAATGATCTTGGCATCTAATAACTTCTTCACTTCTTTTTCAATAACAGGAAACAAGGCTGGATTAATCCTCCTAATTTCTGACGAAAAGGTTTAACATTCGATTTTAAAGGGACTTTATGTTGTATAATTCTAGTATCATATGTTCTCAATTCTTCATAAGACCATGCAAAGACATCAACATGTTCCTTTAACAATTTTATGTACTTGTTTCTTTGTTCAGTTGCGAGTGTTTTCAAAATTTTCACCATTCTAGGATGTTCTGCAGTGCCAATGTTACAATCCATGACATTCTCTTCTGAAGACTGTACAATAGGTTTTAGGGGTGTATCGTCTTTCAAAAATATCATTTCTAAAGGTACCAAATCTTTTGGGATGAAATTACCTTTTAGTTCAATAATCTTGTGGCTAGCAATTTCATTTTCAGCAATTTCTTCCACATCTCCATCCTCATCATCTTCCTCCTGATCAATCAGGGAATTAGAAAACTCATGTGTAAGCTCCAAAAATATTTTAATTTCAATATCATCTTCAAACACTCTCCATTGCTTTACATTGTTAGGTACAGATGGTCTGTACCTAACCTCAGTGGGATACCTCAACTATGTGGTTTTGGGAATTCTAAAATGTGTAGCAGCTAGGGCCAATGAATCAACAGTCTGATTATGGTCCCTTGGAATATAGGCAATGTTAAAAGATACAAAATAATTATCGACCATGTCCCATACCTCATTTCGATAGACTTTCAGCAAATCTTGTTTCACTTGATAGTTGTTCCTCACCTGCTGAACAACTAATTCGGAGTCGCCATAAGCAGAAATCTACTAAATGCCTAAATCCTTGGCAGCCTTCAATCCTAACAGCAAAGCTTCATATTTAGCAGTATTGTTCGTAGTAATGAATTCTAATTTATACATCAGCTTTACTATTTCACCACCAGGGGATAGAAGAAGAACCCTTGCTCCAGCACCTTCTTTGCAAGATGATCCATCAAAGTATAATTGCCAAAGCTCATCTTCCTGTTCCTTGCTGCATTTAACTGGTTGTTCCTTTTCAACCTGTAACAAACCAACAATATTGTCATCATCACTAAAATGTAGCATGCAAGTACCCAATTATTTATCAACAGCATACAGAGGATGGTTGGTAGGGTTCTTGTCATTTGTCACAATATAGGCAAACTGAAGCTCTCTGTACAACCTTCTGTTTTCTCCTCCAAACACAGGAATAGTAGCATATGATAAATACATTTGTAAAGTTCCACCAACTTTCTTTGCCCAGGACCTAGAGAGAAGTAACCCAAATTTAGGTGTAATATCAGCTACCACCACATCCATGATTACACTTTTCATTGGTAATTGAACCAAATTGACAACCATGTCTTTAATCACACCTAAACACTTTACAACTCGTGAATCAAATGCATATAGATCATGATAGGGTTTGGTTATACTCAGACCTAAATCCTCCATGACAGCCTTTGGCATTAAATTGTGTGATGCCCCTAAATATAACAAACAGTTATGTATCATTTGTTCATGGACTGTCAGAGTAATGTAAAATGGAGGTGAAGCACCTGCTTCATTCTTAGTTTTTTAAGCCAAGGCTGATCCAATAAAAATCTTAGGATTTTCTTCTTGCAAATTCATTGTATCAAAAATAGGCTGATTGTTTGCTGAACCGATCATTTTAAGAACTGATTCTTTGTAAGAAGGATTTTTCATTAGTTCAGTAAAAGGAATAGGAATCTTTATTTTGCCTAATTCATTTTCCAGATTAAAATTCTGCATAGTTTTATTTAACTCTTCAGCCTCCATGTTCTTCTTTTGCTTTTCTGGAATTTGTTTTTTCTCTGACACAGGATCAGATTGATGCTTATTAGGTACTACTTGTTTTGGGCAAAGAATTTTGTTTCAAACATATCAGCATCATAATATTCTGCATTTAAAAACTCGTCTTCAGTGACAAAACCCTCAGACAATATTTCTCCAAAATAGTTCATATCCTGATCTGTGTCTTCAAATAGCACTTCTTCATCAACAACATTGTTCTGAAGAGGTGGTGGTACCATTTGGTCCTCGGTCTCTCTCCTTTCTTGCTGAATATCATTATTTCTTCATTCTCTAGGGATGAAACGTGGAGCAAATTGTCTTCTGAATTGGTTTTGATTGTTAGGGTTTCTTTCACCTTCTTGAACAGGCTTGATGGAATTTCTTTCTAGTTCTAACTTGTTTAATTTTGCAGTCAAAATATTCACTAACTTGGCCATCTCATCAATTTTTCCTTCTGAAGAATGAGATGTTGAAACCCCGGGAGCTACTTCCTTCTTACCTTTCCCATCATACAACTGTTGAGCTGTTTCCTTCTTCAATCTATTGGAAGCCAATATGTTAGACTCCACCTCTAATGCTGTATCTTGCATATTCAGTAAGGAAACAAGTCTTCTCTCTCTTAGTAGTAAAGAAAATTCATGATCGAAAGCATTTGCATATGTGATTTTTGCAGATGTTTCTGAAGGTTTTATTTCTACAGGAATTCTGCTGTACATTTTATTGAATTTTTTTCAAAAATCTGCAATGGTTTCATCCTTCTTTCTCCTAAGGGATCCAAACTCAGTTATATAATAAGTATGGTCTTTGGTGTCACTCCATTGTCTCATGAAGAGGTCCTGAAGCTCATCTATGATGGTGATTGAATTAGCAGGAAGCTCCCTAAACCATTTTCTGACATCTCCATCAAGGCTCTCCACAAACATCCTGATCCATACATCCTTAGCTTCAATGTTATGGTTATTAGCATAACCGAGAAAAGATTTCCAATGCTCTTCAGCTATAGTTTCACTCTGTCCATTAAACCTAGGCAGGTATCTTTGATAGTCACTTCCAGGCAGTGCATTTAAAGGGTGAGGCAAAACTAATGGTGCATATATGGCTGCAACCATTCAGTCTATCATGTCAATAGGTTGATTTTGGGCTGCCATTTTAAGGCTGACTGATTTTGGTGATGGATAGATTTGGATGGAACTTGGTTGAAAAGGGGTTTTACCTACTTTCAAATGAAATAGAGGTATCTTACGAGGAGATACTATTTTATCTTTTCTGAAATATTGAGGATCAGTGAAAACTTGAAAGTTACTGACAGGAATTATAGGCTTTAACCAAGGTGAAGTTTCTTCTTCTTTTCCCAAAATAGATGAAGGTGATGAACCATCCAAATGGTCAGGGTCACATAGGGATGGTAATGACTGAGACCTTCTAATCTTCCTTTCTATTTTCAATATCTATTCTGGGTCTGAAACACCCAGCTACAAAGGTGAAATAGGTCTGTTTCTAGTTCCAATTCCCTTAGTAGCCACTGTGACAAACTAGTGAAAAGTAGTCTTAAAGATATGTTGGTTTAAGTTCACCTCTTGAAACAAGTGAAATGATAAGTATCCCGGGGAAAAATATGTTTTCAACTTAGTTCCCCAGCAACGGCGCCAAAGATGTTTATGCCAGAAATTGTTTCCAGACTACAAGAAAACAAGCCAACATAATCTCAAATATTTCAATAAAACAAAACTAGGTTTTTAGGGTTTTTAAAGGTTTTCTAGTTGTGAAGTTTGGTGATAAGAGGGAATAAATTCATAACCCAAATAAGAACTAAATCACAAGCATCGAAAAATGGAGATGCATAACATAATAACCATGTATCCAACAGAAAATAGCACTGAATTTCATCCACAAATGGCAAGCACTACAAGCATAAAAACTTTAAACCAGCAATGAAATTACCAACTGTGTAGCTGAAACAAGCTATAAATGAAGCCAGAGAACAAACTGAGGGTAAAATGGAGCATATATTTCATAATCAGTTCTTCAAATACACATAAGAGTCATTTACTTAACTTATGAACAAGTCTGGAGACCTCCTCTAACCAGCCAAAAAGTTGAACCCTTAGTCCTCTTTGTGACATACATTAATACTATCCTTCAAAATTTAGTTAAAGACTAAACCCTAACTGCTTTTCAGCCTACTCATCAAAATGCTTTTATCAAAATAATAATTACAAAAATGAAATATCCTTCAAAACATTACAAAGAACTAATTTTGTTAACAAGCCTCATAGACCTTTAGATGCCTCTGCTAACAAGGCTATCCCTTCTAAGGCTTGGGCCTTTCTCCTATCCTTCAGTTGCTCTGCTTCCATCTCTACCATCTTTCTAGTGAGTTCTTCATTTTGTTGCTGTAGATATTTGATGGTTTGTTTAAACATTATAAATTGTGACTCTGTATTTCTTTTTCTTTTCAATGCCTCTTTTGAGACTGCAATTAGCTCTTGATAGTGGCTATTCACCTCATCCAGATCTTCTCTAAGTCTTATATTGGCCATAACCAAACCATCATTTGTCTCCTGCATATATTCCACTTGATGTTTATATTGTTTTATAGTTCTCTGTAAATTCTCTTTCTCTGAATCAAATGCTTTATTTCCTGCTGTACTTTGCATCTCATTGGGAAGCAATGGAATGTTTAGTCTCCTATAGATTTTTTCATCTTCTGGCAGCAATTCTGTAGGAATCTCATGAAAAATTAGGTTTTATTTAGTCTCAGTTTCACAGGGAACATTTTCATCAACCATCAGCTTGTTTTCTGAATGAGAAACCTCTATCTCACCTTCTTGTTGTTCCTTTAACATTTGGCTTCGTATCTCTGAAAATACATCAGACAGTTTAGTCTCAGTGAGGGTAGATTATTTTTCTGATTTCATTAGTGTTTTCCCTTTGCTTTCACCCTTATCAACATCCATTTTTTCATTAGAGGAGGATTCATCAATCACAGTTACTCCTTCTTTATTCAATTTAGGGTTTAGTAATTTCTTCATATTCAGCCTGAGCTTGTTTCTGGGTCTAGTCTTTGGTCTCCACCTAGGAGCAAGTTCGCCTACCATTTTTAAAGTTTTTCCCTGATGGGTGATTGAGGCAAATTCCATGACTTTTAGCTTCTTTTTCTTTGGTACTGCTACCCTATCTTCCTGGCTGTGAAATTCCTTTTTAGTGCCAACCTTAGTTTCATCAATAATAGGAAGCTTATCCTCCTCAAATAGGTATGTTTCATCCTTTGACAAGAATGTAATTGGACTTTGATTTTGAACTTTAGTGTCCTCTTTATCACCTGAAACCTTCTCTACAAGTACAATCTTTTCATCAACAAATGTCTCTGCTGATGCATCATCCTGAACAAGCTGAGTCTCCTTATTAACAGAGTGCAAATCTTTGCTCTCAATGTCATTTAGATGTTGTTTAGATTTACAATATTCTTTTGCAGGCTCTGCAACTTCCTTTAATTTGACACTGTCTTCATTTTTAACCTTTATATTCTACCTTAGTTTTCTGATCAAGGTCTTTCCTTTATCAGCTTGGTTTCTATTAGACTGTCCTTCTTGACTATTTTGAAACCCTGACCAAAAAAGGAAATATTCCCAAGTTTTTCCTTCTCTCTGCAAAACATTGTTGATAATGAGTTTGATAAGTCCATTGTGAAAAATGGACTGTATAGTATGGTTTTGGTGTTCTTTGATTCTGCAAGACATATTCTGCAGGCTCTTTAGCAAGAAGAAAGGAAAGTTCATCTTTGATTGATTACTGAGGTGTTGAAGGAACCCGAAATGGTATTTAAAAATAGAGGCATACCTTCCTTCACATGTAATATAACTTTGTAAAACCTTGATAGGTTCTACCCATTCATGCCTGAAGTTATGGATGGGCACACCCTTACCCCAATCTGGGACTATACCAGGCAGTAGGTACCTTTGTGCACTAAAGGTGAATGGCACTTTCTTAAACCAAATTTCTCCCTCATTTTTAACCCCTGTTGCCTCAGCTACCAACTCTTTGGTCAATTTGAATTTCAAAGTATCAAAAGTTACAGTATCTTTGTCATAACACTGAGCAAACTTATGGGAGACCTCAGCATTGTATCCATCAATTTTCTTGAAAAATATCAACCATCCCGCATTTTCAAATAGCTCAGCACATCCTGAGAATTTATCTATCTAACTGAGATTAGTGGGCTCCGACCTATTAGTTTTTCCACTCCTATTCATTTTCAGTATGGTTTTCAGCACTTGTCAGTAATCTCACAGTCTATTTTTCTTCAAATTTGCATAGTTTTGGCAGTCTATTCACCTTCAAACTCTCACAGTATGCTCTATCATCTGTTTAGGAAATGTTTTATGCCAAGTTTCAGCAATTTGACCTAATCACAGATTCATAGACCTCCAATAGTTCTGCTCTAAACTTTACTAACTCAAATGATGGATATTTAGATATTTTGATTAATATCTCATCATTCAAAGTCTATTGAGTGAGTAAATTCATGTCCTTATTTAAAATTTTGACATTATAGGATTTATCAGAAAAAACCCCAAATTTAACAAACCATATCAAATGTCACGCGGGATACCTCATCCAAAGTTTAATACGGGTGCTGGAAGTCGATCCCTTGAAAGGTTAGGTGTCGAATTGCACGTTCCATCTGTCTTCAACCCTCTAGATCGCTTCGAACTATCACCGTTGGGAAGCCCTAATTCTTCCTTCAACTGTCACAATTCCAGTTTCTCAGCAATATGTCTCCACCATGACGTTCAATGCCTTCGTAATCTTTAGCTCAGGAACCTATTCCTGAAAATTCTGCCTCATTCCACTCACTGTCATCATTTGCCATGAATTTGCATACAATTTCCACGATCTCCCTCACACAATGACCAGACACCTGTTTCCATGATTAGCCTAGAAAGACACATATCAAATATGCTAATTGATGTGATTAACACCTTAGGAACAAAACCACCAAAAAAATCAGAGTGAAAAATGACTATTTTGGCACTCGCGACTTTCTTGTAGCGCGCTAGTGCATTAATTTCGCTCTTGCGCTACAAGAAAGTCCAAACACATAATTTCATGTCATTTAATCACTAATCCAGTTTTAAGACTTGGTTTATATGATTAATCTTTGATCTTAGTGTCATTAATGAAACCATTAATCAATATACACCTTATAGAACCCTTCAAGAATGAACTCTAAGCAAAATTTATAAAAGCAAGCTTTAAAAAATAGGAGAAAATAAAAATAAAAAATGATGAAAACTAAAAGGCATAAACTCAAAATTAACCTTTACACCAAAATTTCCTAGAAGTAAAAATATTAGCAAATTTCAAAAACATAAACAAAAGCATAAAACTGAGGAAGACAAAATCATGACCTAACAGGTCCTATGGGATCCTAAGCATTTGTCCAGGGTTTTCCTTGGAATGGGGGTCACATTCCCCCATCCACTCCATACATAGGTCCAACACCCGCATATGTAGGAGTGCAGTTTTGAAACCCTAATCCTTATGGTCAAGGTTTTCAAACTCTAGTTTCAACTCCTTTCACGAGCTCTCCTTTTTTTCTTTTCAGCAGAGGGATACCTGCTCCTATGTTCCAAACCCCAGCTTTGACTGGGGTAGTTAGAACCTCATACACTGCACCGCACATAAACAATTCGATGGCTTATGGATGGAATCCTTTCCAAAGAGAAACTTTGGGAGTGACCAATGAGAAAGAGGCTATCCTCAGGGCCTAGCAGCTAGATTTGACATATTCTCAGTCTGGGATTTTACATGAAATCATCCCTGATGCACTGAGGCCAACACATAATGTAGAGAAACCTAAGCCTTGACCCCATGCTGATGGTGTGGTTGGTTTTGTGAAATCTCCCATTGTAGAGTCTTTGGCTAAACAACTCCATGAGTTGTCTGTCAAACATTCTATGGAGGTGGTAGCAAATGCTTCCCCCTCACCCAAGAATGAAATTTTTTTTGCACAATCCTCTCAGAAGGGAAATCAACACCCTGTTTGGAAAAAAGAAGAAAGGAGAAAAGGGTGAGGGAAACCAAAACAAGCAAAAAACCACAAACAATGCTGATGGGGGGAAAAAATAGAAGAAGAAGGTGAAATTCCCATGTAAGTTGTTCCATGAATATCACTTGACCCATCTATGTCCCCTTATGGAACAAGCTCAGAAGCTGTTAAAAGGCCAACAACTGGCTGTCCTGAAGGATCCTTTTCCCCAAGGACATAATTCTACTTCAGCTTCAAATGCAGTAGGGGGCACCCCAAATGATCTTGACCCTAATTATATCAACATGGTTCAATCCCAGACTTTACTCCAGACTAGGAACAAGAACTATGAAATAGAGGCTTCAGATAAGGGTAAGTCGATAGGTGAAACTTCCAACCCTCTCACAATTGAGAAACCTACCGAACCTATGCCCAAGATACTGAAAGGTGTCTTCAAGAAAACCTTGCACAATCACAGTGCTAGGGCTGCAGCAAACTACTTCGTAGTTGAATATTTAGCCCAGACTCCTTGTGCAATGTCAGCTTTAGAGGTGTTACAGAGCTGTTCCGCCTAGTGAGATGCACTCTTAGCAGCCTTAGGTAGTATGGACTCATCGAGCCTCATGGCGAAGTTTAATTTGTCTGATGTCAAAATTCGCCTCCCATATCATGTAGCCTTATTGATAGATGTCATCCATGGTGGAAAAACCATTGGAAGGGTAGTTGTCGACGAGGGTGCTTCTACGTGTGTCATGTCCCTATCTTGTTGGAAAGCTCTTGGATCTCCAGAGCTGGTTCCATCTCACACCCTAATTACTGCTTTCGATGGAAGGTCATTTCATCCACATGGTATCCTACCGGCTTTCAAAATTAAGTTGGCAGGGAAAGCAGTGTCTGTTGAGGTAGAGGTGATTGATGCACCTTTGGATTATAACTTTCTCTTAGGGAGATGTTGGACTTACGCCATGTCAGCTATTGCATCGGCCGTATTTTGGGTAGTAGTGTTTCCACACGAAGGGAAGTTGGTTATTGTAGACCAACTTAGTTTTACTCAAAAAGGCCGCATGAAAACTAACGAGTCCACCATACCATCGGTTGATCAGGTTAAACCTGCTTCAGAGAGATTAGGGCCTGGAATGTACACATCACTGATGGGCACATTTGATATTCCAGCTCTGATTAATTATCTAGGTTCTACTAGTGTAGGGAAGTCTATAGCAACGGTTGTTGATAGAACAGATCCTTGGGTTATTCCTTCCCACCATGAAATTGAAGTTCCCTTATTGACAGCAGAAGTAGCTTATCAAGCTATCATTCATACTGCTGTTGATCACATTTTAGTCCCTCTCATAGTCTCAGAGGAATCGAAAGAAGCCTATCTACCCGCTTGGGTAGTGAATTCCTTGCATTCTAGAGACTGCTTAGATATGGCTTTTCCTTTGGCTGAAGCCATTCTGGAAGCCATGTGTGGACAAGATAAGATTTGCAAGGATCTTCACCATCGATCCTATTTTCTTCCAGATTTAAGGAGAATTGAGAACCATGAGTTCCATATGAGACTGGCAGGTGATGTTGATACACCTATTAATCCCTTACCAAGGGAAGGAATATTTGATGAGGGGAATATGGAAAACATTTCTGCTATGATTTCTATCAACATCTCTACGAACCCAAACGTTGTGGAAAATGTACACATCGACACAAACTACCCTCCTCCTGCTCATAATAATCATCCCTCAAAGTTTTGGTTTCAAAGACATTATGAGAATTTAAACTTTCCAAAGCTTCATCCCTAAGTGATGAACATGGAGGAGTATCATCATACACATCATAAACTTCTTCATAAGTGTTGATATCTGTAATGGTTTCCTCATGAGGGATTTCTAGACAAGCATTGCAAGAATATTGAGAAAATATCAAATATTCAATGTTTTCAGTTATGGTGACATGAGAAGAGCCTTCAACAATGTGTTCAATCATGGCTTCCTTGTGAAGCTCTCCAACATGATTGTCATGGATGTTCCCATATTTAGAATGTTGTTGTGTAATGAGAGATACCTTATATTATTTAAAACGCCGCTTAATTTCATCCTTTCTTAAATAACTACTAGAATTCTCTTTGATGGGAGTTTCATGGATATTCTCTTCACTTAAATGTTGAAGAAGTGATTCCAAGTCTTCAATACTTTGTATCTTGGAAAAAGGTCCATCATATGTTTCCATGTGATACTCTATCCCAGATAGGTAGAAGGTAAATATCTTTTCAAGGAACTTTTTCAAACCATTCATACTACCCCTACCATCATGCCACTTCTCTAAAAACATCCAAAGGAAGCTTGAAAATGAGGTTATACATTTATTAGGAAGGCCCTGATAGAACCAACAACAGGCCTCACCCTGAAAAGTACCAGCAAACATTTCCATCATATTGTCTTCATGAATCACATTGGAGTCGACCATCAACTGAAGGAAATATTTGACATGCTAGATGGCCGAATCACCATAATTTCCATGAAATACTGGAAGCCATTTATATGCATCCCCCACACCATCACAACAGTTAGGAAAACTTGGGATGTTTGAGAAATCGATAGGCTGAAAAATTCCAGTTATCTGGGCACCATACTACTCCCTTAATTCATCCATATAAAAAATTAATAGTATGCATTTGATATAACCATTAAACCTTATACTGAATAGGTGTAGCTATCAAGTGATGAGCTTTAAAGGTTTTAATATGTCGCATGGGCTCATCTACACACATTAAAACTCAACAAATTTATGAGAAAGTAGGGTTTTATCCCTTCAATGGAATCGCCATGTGAAAAAGAAAAATAAGCATTTGTAAATATTTTCACAAAAAATATTTTTTGCTTTTCTTTGAAAAAATAAAAACTAAACAAAAGGTCAGTGGAGTCGCCAGATGAAAATTAAAGATCTACTCTTAAGCATTCATCAAAAAAAGCAAAAACAAAAAGGAAGAAAACAAAAGTCGTACTCCAGGAATAAAAATATTTATCCTCGGCAACTATGCCAAAAAGTGTTGCCACCTTTCACACACCTGGGTTATGTGGCAGAAATCTTCAAGCCACTCAGTGTGTCCTTGGGGGCAAGTCTCGAGTCAAGCCTGTCACCTTGTTCTTGACTCCTCTGTTTAGGCTCAAATCCTAACGAAGCCAAGGGGGGTAGACCCTATTAAATTACTAAGGCTAATTACTTAGTGTGATGGTGTTATATTGATTAAGTTGTTTAGGAGTTTTGAAATTAACCAGTGGAAACAAAAGATAACAAGATGCAATATTTAAAGCATATAAGCACAGTAATGAAACTCAATATATATATAATCGAAAGAATTGATCAAATAAATCACCAGTTCCTTGAATGGAGTCAACAGTGAAAATAATGTGCTTGCATGTTCTTGAATGAATGTTTTACAAATGTCTCTTGGTAGATTTTAAATTACTGTGGAATGTGAATGAGTTGAATTAGGTGAAAAGGGGACTCCAGATATACTCGAGGGGTACTTGGAGTATGTCCAAAAGTGAACTTTCACAGCTACCCACAAGGTGTTTGTGGGCTGGAACGGAGTCTTAGAGACTATTTTTCATAACGCACCCTTTAGGGTGTGACAAAGATTGACGCCTCGAGGTCACTTTCCAATTGTTCCCACTCCTTTGGGTATTTTTCCATCGCTTACGGCTCATTCGAGGTGTTGGATTTTTGCCTGATGGTTTGTCAATTTGGGAGGTGAGGAATAATTAATCTAGTCACTCAAGTGCTTTTGATGCAACTTGACTAATCGGATGAACCACAACCAAGTACATAGCATACACACTGGAGTCTTCATTATTTTTAGTAAATTTTAGAAGAGGTGTTCTTATTAAAAAGAAAACCCTCCAGGAACCTCTTTCGGTCCAAGTGGACCTCAATCGGGGAATCAAGGAGGGGTTGATTTTATTATGATTACTAAAAAAAATGATGATAGCATATGAAACATAAATAGAAAAGAAAACAATAGTTTTCTAATTAGACTACCACGACCCTTTCTTCACCTTTCGGCTCAAAAGGAGGCTCATGGGGTAAGTATTAAAATTAATTTGAAACCACCAGATATGGAATATGGCAATGATTATAAATCAAAGTACACTGCCCTGCATATTACAACTACACTAAAAGATGAACAAAAAGTAAAAAATGACACAGACGCAAATCCCCTTAGGGGGGATGGTGAATAGGCTCGAAAGAGCCTATTCGAAAAGACTTTTATTTTTATTAGTAGAAATTACAATATAATCAAATGGAAATTAATCCACTTGGTCCTTATATGGAATGAGACCAAAGGTTTACAAATTGCAAAAAAATGAAATTGATGGAAGGCAGAGACCCCCTGGGGGGTTTCGAATGGTCCAAAAATGATTTCCGAACAGCGCCTCCTCCTCTTTTCTGTTACACCTACTAAAAACTAGAAAGTTTATCACAGTTGAATATTCCCAAAATTACTTTTGGATGAACAAACCTTTTACCCAAAAATTCTAAGTTAAAACTAGTTTTTAATGAAGCAGAAAAAGAACCAAGGAAAGCAAGCTTTCCTTGGGATCTTGGCATGATTTTGGTGAAGCCAATATGAAGCACTTAAATTGCTGAATATAAATTTTTAGATTCTAAGGAAACAACCATGCATTCAACAATTTTTAGATCTACTTTCACAGCCTTGAAGAATGACAATTTTCCCTAAAACTAGATCTAGAATGCTTGTAAATTTTCTTTAGGAATGAGATCTAGTTTATTGAGCTTTAAGGCAGCAAGAACTATGTAAAATAAACTCTGAAATTGATAGATCTATACAATTTTAAAGCTGCAAACAAGTAATTGGATTGATTTGTAGAAAAAAATGAAGGAGGAAGAGGAAAAGAAGAGCATTTTTGCTGGAAGCCTTGAAGATCAACCGTGGAGCTTTCCGGTGGAATGTCGATGGACTATGCCTTTGAATGGTTTTGGAGAGAGTGAAGAAGCAAACTAGATTAGCATCCTCTCTAAGATAGGAACCTGCAACTGAATCCAAAGACTTGCCAAATACTTATGATATCCGGTCAATACATACATAGAGATTTTAGAGTAACATGCATATAAACTTATAAAACATGTTGAATCTAGATCTCTAAACATGCATAAAAAGGATATGGAAAATAAAATTATTAACAAACTCCTTTCCTATCAATATTATAATAAACTTATTATCAATCTTAGCAATGAATCCACAAACAATTAGCAAATTATGAACATAGATACATGTTACCTTAGTGAAACATGGCAATGCTCATCCACACATACAATGGCATGACACCATATTGCCTCCAAAGATTCACTTTATTCCAATAGCAAAAGATAGTACACAATATTACAATAGAAATAACTCCTCAATCCAACTCTAACTATCTTGGAAGAGGCAGCATGAGCTTTATTTATACAAAAAACAAGAGATCCAGCCTGGGGGGGCGCAAATACCAAGGAGAAAAACCACTGTAGCTGAAGGAGAGTCTATCAATGCTTGATCTGTGTCTAACTAAGCCTGATCTGAGTCTCATTGAGTGCAACTGTCAATCAGAGAGCTAATCTGACTGACACCTCAATCTGTTGACTGAAGCATCCACCAAAACTCATCAAAATGAGCCCACATGTGTGGAGGAGAGAGAGAGGGTGCAATTCCCCATAAAGGATGCTGAAGATCAACTCTGGATCTGTCCAGATCACCTCCTTCAGTCAAGGATTTGTCAGATCCAGTCAATCTGGTTCAGATCTGACTAATTTCAATCAAATCAGATGAGAATCCACTGATATAGGATTTTGGATTTGCTCCATTATTCATCAATTTATTAATTAAAATAATCAATAAATGTTTTTTTGGGCTTTTCTAACCTGAGTGATGGAAAATCACTCAAAACTAGGAAATAGTGGGTCTATAGGTTTACTGGGTTCTCTTAGCTTGAAAATGAGCACCTACATGACTGAATTTGACTTCCGAGCCCACTTTTATTACAAAACCAAATTTTCCAATTAAACTATTAAAAAATAGCCCAAGTTTTGGAAAAATCAAATTTTAATAAAAAACACTGAAAAATTTTAAAATTTAAAAAAGTTGAAAAAACCTAGGGGGACTTAGACATGTTCATATGAATCGACCATGATGCCTAGCATGTTTATACATTGACACATAGACTCTAATAACCTCAATAGGCCTAAATGCCAAGCCGAACACCCCAACTTTGGAGGTATGGAGTGAAAAACTCAGAAATTATTAGTCGTTTATTCAACAACCAATAATATCCAAGGGAAAAAACACCCTGGGATGATCGGATTGACAAATAAAGTCTAAGAGTCCGAGTCTTTTATAGACACTATCATGCTAGAACATTTATTGCAATTCACCCATGGGGTATGAACATGTGATATAGTACAAAAAAGCTTCCCAAAAGCAAGACTGAAGGTCTTCTGAAGTCCAAACAAGTTATCCTTATCCGGTTCACCAGGCTCACTTGATAAAAAACCACTAAGTACAACTTAGGTGGTAACATTCTGGCTCCAACTATGGGACGTGTGCTCGATCTGTTCTTTAAGGCAAGGAGAGGATACGAGAACACCAGAATCTCTGGTTTATATTCCTTGTAAAAACATCTCAACTTGACAAGAAAAACCTCAGTAGCACAAGTTTTATAAAAAACCAAATGAACCATTAAGCTGATTTATTTAAACAAAATAAATGTAACTAACTAAAAGAAGCAAAGTTTTATTATAGCTAAGTATAAAATAGAAATGTAGAAAGTAAATGCTCTTTTTCAAGGAGCTTATTTTCCTACTCTAAGCATGATATAAAAAGGGTTAAGTGTAATAAAGAAATCCAATGTAACCACCTAAGCATTTTATCAACGTAAAACAAAATTTCCTTGTCTTTGGTTACCAACCAGAGTAAGGATACTTTATTCAGAAAATGAAAACCTGCGTGATGACCCAGAATGGGTAGGATGGATGGGAGATCATAAGAATATAATACTTCACCAAATTGCTTCCCAAAATGGTATGTGCTCGCGCATGCTGCTTCTATCCATGATTAGATAGGACTGATATACCAATCGACACGATAAGGCAGTCTGACTACATCATCATACTGATCATTGGGGCTTATCAAATGATAACTCATTGCACAAGCCCCAAGTAGCTCCAAATCATAAGGAACCTCTATATGTGAAAAAGATGGCTGAGACTGATATTCCATTGACTACATTACATTTGACTTTTCACAACACTGCTTCTTAATGTCTTCATTACTGATACCCTTGTGCGGCTCTGCATGATATGACTCTGAATGATCACGTGAAAATTATGAATGCTCCTCTTCCATACTAAGGTTTTCCCAGGAATCCAGATCTGTGCTCCCCTCTATAGACATATCATAGATTGGAATTCCACAAATTTTTGAATAGACACTCCCCTTGTTGGACATATCATGGATGGGATTCTCCATAATATTTTCACAAGTTATCTATGAAATTCCAATAGTCATCACTCCCATCCATGTCATATGTGGGGGACTCTTCATTGCTGGTATCACATCCTGAGATATAAATACTCTCCTCCTACTCATAATAATCATCCTTCAAAGTTTTGGTTTCAAAGATATTATGAGAATTTAAATTTTACAAAACTTCATCCCTAAGTGATGAACATGGAGGAGTATCATCATACACATCATAAAGTTCTTCATAAGTGTTGATCTTTGTAATGGTTTCCTCATGAGGGATTTCTGGACAAGCATTGCAACAATCTTGAGAAAATCTCAAATCTTCAATGTTTTCAGTTTTGGTGACATGAGAAGAGCCTTCAACAATGTGTTCAATCATGGCTTCCTTGTGAAGCTCTCCAACATGATTGTCATGGATGTTCCCATATTCAGAATCTTGCTGTGTAATGAGAGATGCCTTATATTCTTTAAAAAGCCGCTTAATTTCTTCCTTTCTTAAATAACTACTAGGATGCTCTTTGATGGGAGTATCATGGATCTTCTCTTCACTTAAATGTTGAAGAAGTGATTCCAAGTCTTCAATACTTTGTATCTTGGCAAAAGGTCCATCATATGTTTCCATGTGATACTCTATCCCAGATAGGTAGAAGGTAAAGATATTTTCAAGGAAAATTTTCAAACCATTCATACTACCCCTACCATCATGCCACTGCTCTAAAAACATCCAAAGGAAGCTTGAAAATGAGGTTATACATTTATTAGGAAGGCCCTGATAGAACCAACAACAGGCCTCACCCTAAAAAGTACCAGCAAACATTTCCATCATATTGTTTTCATCAAGCACATTGGAGTTGGCCATCAACTGAAGGAAAGATTTGACATGCCAGATGGCCGAATCACCATAATTTCCATGAAATACTGGAAGCCAGTTATATGCATCCCCCACACCATCACAACAGTTAGGAAAACCTGGGATGTTTGAGAAATCGATAGGCTAAAAAAGTCCGGTTATCTGGGCACCATACTGCTCCCTTAATTCATCCATATAAAAAATTAATAGTATGCATTTGATATAACCATTAAACCTTATACTGAATAGGTGGAGCTATCAAGTGATGAGATTTAAAGGTTTTAATATGTCGCATGGGCTCATCTACACACAACAAAACTCAACAAATTGATGAGAAAGCAGGGTTTTATCCTTTCAATGGAGTCGCCATGTGAAAAAGAAAAATAAGCATTTGTAAATCTTTTCACAAAAAATATTTTTTGCTTTTCTTTGAAAAAATAAAAACTAAACAAAAGGTCAGTGGAGTCGCCAGATGAAAATTAAAGATCTACTCTAAGTATTCATCAAACAAAGCAAAAACAAAAAGGAAGAAAACAAAAGTTGTACTCCAGGAATAAAAAGATTTATCCTTGACAACGACGCCAAAAAGTGTTGCCGCCTTTCACACACCTGGGTTACATGGAAGAAATATCCAAGCCACTCGGTGTGTCCTTGGGGGCAAGTCTCGAGTCAAGCCTGTCACCTTGTTCTTGACTCCTCTGTTTAGGCTGAACTCCTAACAAAGCCAAGGGGGGTAGACCCTATTAAATTAGTAAGGCTAATTACTTAGTGTGATGGTGTTAGATTGATTAAGTTGTTTAGGAGTTTTGAAATTAACCAGTGGAAACAAAAGATAACAAGATGCAAGATTTAAAGCATATAAATACAGTAATGAAACTCAATATATATATAATCGGAAAAATTGATCAAATAAATCAGCATTGCCTTGAATGGAGTCAATAGTGAAAATAATGTGCTTGCATGTGCTTGAATGAATGTTTTGCAAATGTCTCTTGGTAGATTTTAAATTAGTGTGGAATGTGAATAAGTTGAATTAGGCGAAAAGGGGACTCTAGATATACCCAAGGGGTACTTGGAGTATGTCCAAAAGTGAACTTTCACGGCTACCTGCAAGGTGTTTGTGGGATGGAACGGAGTCTCGTAGACTATTGTTCATAATGCACCCATTAGGGTGTGATAGAGATCGGTGCCTCGAGGTTACTTTCCAGTTGTTCCCACTCCTTTGGGCATTTTGCCACCGCTTACAGTTCATTTGAGGCGTTGGATTTTCGCCTGATGGTTTGTCAATTTGGGAGGTGAGTATTAATTAATCTAGTCACTCAAGTGCTTTTGATGTAGCTTGACTGATCGGATGAACCGCAGCCATGTACAGAGCATACACACTAGAGTCTTCATTATTTTTAGTAAATTTTAGAAGAGGTGTTCTTATTAAAAAGAAAACCCTTGAGTAACCTCTTTCGGTCCAAGTGGAAATCAATCGGGGAATCAAGGAGGGGTTGATTTTATTATGATTACTAAAACAAATGATGATAGTAGATGAAGCATAAACATAAAAGCAAACAACAATTTTCTAATTAGACTACCACGACCCTTTCTTCACCTTTAGGCTCAAAAGGAGGCTCGTGGGGTAAGTATTAAAATTACTTTGAAACCACAAGATATGGAATATGGAAATGATTATAAATCAAATTATACTACCCTGTAGATTACAACTACACTATATTTAAAAAATATGAACAAAAAGTAAAAAATGACACAGATGCAAATCCCCTCAGGGGGGATGGTGAATAGGCTCGAAAGAGCCTATTTGAAAAGACTTTTCTTTTTATTAGTAGAAATTACAATATCATAAAACTGAATATAATACACTTGGTCCTTATATGGAATGAGACCAAAGGTTTACAAATTGCAAAAAAATGAACTTATGGAGGGCAGAGACCCCCTGTGGGGGTTTCGAATGGTCCAAAAATGATTTCCGGACAGCGCCTCCTCCTATTTTCTGTTACACATGCTAAAAAACATCAAATTTATCATAGTTAAATATTCCCAAAATCACTTTGAAAGTACTTTAGGATGAACAAACCTTTTACCCAAAAATTCTAAGTTAAAACTAGTTTTTAATGAAGTGGGAAAAGAACCAAGGAAAGCAAGCTTTCCTTGGGATCTTGGCCTGCTTTTGGTGCAGACAATATGAAGCAATTAAATTGATGAATATAAATTTTTAGATTCTAAGGAAACAACCATGCATTCAATAAGTTTTAGATCTACTTTCACAGCCTTGAAAAGTGACAATTTTCCCTAAAACTAGATCTAAAATGCTTGTAAATTTTCTTTAGGAATGAGATCTAGCTTATTGAGATTTAAGCAACAATATCTATGTAAAATAAACTCTGAAATTGATAGATATAAAAATTTTTAAAGCTGCAAACAAGTAACTGGACTGATTTTAGAAAAAAATGAAGGAGGAAGAGGAAAAGAAGAGCATTTTTGCTGGAAGCCTTGAAGATCAACCGTGGAACTTTCCGGTGGAATGTCGAGGGACTATGCCTTTGAATGGCTTTGGAGAGAGTGAAGAAGCAAACTAGATCAGCATCCTATCCAAGCTAGGAACCTGCAACTGAATCCAAAGACTTGCCAAAATACTTGTGAGATTCAGTCAATACATACATAGAGATTTCAGAATAACATGCATATAAACTTATAAAACATGTTGAATCTAGATCTCTAAACATGCATAAAAAAGGAAAGAGATGGCCAATAAAATTCTTAAAAAACTCCTTTCCTATCAAGATTATAATAAAATTATTATCAATCTTAGCAATGAATCCGCAAACAATTAGCAAATTATGAACATAGATACAGGTTACCTCAGTGAAACATGGCAATGCTCATCCACACATACAATGACATGGCACCATATTGCCTCCAAAGATTCACTTTATTGCAATAGAAAAATATATTACACAATATTACAACAGCAATAGCTCCTTAATCCAACTCTAACTAGCTTGGAAGAGGCAGCCTGAGCTTTATTTATACAAAAAACAGGAGATCCAGCCCAGGGGGGGTGCAAATCCCAAGGAGACAAACCACTGTAGCTGAAGGAGAGTCCATAAATTCCTAATCTATGTCTAACTGAGCCTGATCTGAGTCTCTTAGTGCAACTGTCAATCAGAGAGTTGATTTGACTGACACCTCAACTTGTTTACTGAAGCATCCACCAAAACTCATCCAGATGAGCCCACATGGCTGGAGGAGAGAGAGAGAGGGCATAATTCCCCATTGTTGCCGCCTTTCACACACCTGGGTCACATGGCAGAAATCTTCAAGCCACTCGGTGTGTCCTTGGGGGCAAGTCTGGAGTCAAGGCTGCCACCTTGTTCTTAACTCCTCCGTTTAGGCTCAACTCCTAACGAGGCCAAGGGGGGTAGACCCTATTAAGTTACTAAGGATGATTACTTAGTGTTGTGATGTTGAAACTGACTGAGTTACTTAGGAGTTTGGAATTTATTTATAGATAATCAAAGATGGCAAGATATAAAAGATGAACACACGAAAGCACAATGCTGAGACACAATATATATATATATATATATATATATATATAACAAGAAAATAACCAGTGCCTTAGAATGGAGTCAAACATAGAAACAATGTACTTGCATGTGCTTGGAGTGAGTGTTTTGGGATTGCCTCTTGGTATGTTTTAAGTTAAAAATGAAGTGTGAGTTGATTAAAATTAGGCTAAGGGGGGACTCCAGATATACCCGAGAGTACTTGGAGTATGTCCAAAACTAAACCTTCACGGCTACCCGCAAGGAATATGTGGGATGAAATGGAGTCTCTGGGGCTATTGTTCATAACGCACCCGTTAGGGTGTGACAGAGATCGACGCCCCGAGGTCATTTTTCAGTAAGTTCCCACTTCCTTTGGGTATTTTGCCACTGTGATGGTTTGATCTAGGTGTTGGATTTTCACCTGTTGCTTTGTCAGTTGGGGAGAATGAGTCCTAATTATACTAGTCACCCAAATGCTTTTGATACAGCTTGACTGATCGGACGAACCGCAACCAAGTGCAGAGCATACACACTGGAGTCTTGTAAATTTTAGTAAGTTTTAAATTGGATGTTCTTGTTTAAAAGAAAACCCTCCAGGAACCTCTTTTGATCCAAGTGGATCTCAATCGGGGAATCAAGGAGGGGTAAATTTTATGATCGCTGAAAACAAATGATTGAAAAATAAAATAGATCCACAAAGATAGTTTTCTAATTAGTCTTACCATGAATCTCTTTCCCCTTTCGGGTCAATCAGGAAATCGTGGGGTAAGTATTATGATTGCTTTGAAAAACAAAAGTGGAATATGAAATTAATACTAAAATCAAGTATAATACCCTACAAATTAGATCAATTCTAATTTAACAAAGAAATAAGCAGAAAGCAACGAAAAGGACACCGACGCAAATCCCCCCAGGGGCGATGGGGAATGGGCTCGAAAGAGCCTATTCCAAAAATTATTTTATTTATTATTTGTTACAATATCATAAAAATGAAACATTAGAAAATTCTTGGTCCTTATACAGGCTGAAACCAAGATCTTACAACTTTTGCGAAAATTTTAAGATTTTTAGTGAAAAGGGAGACCCCTGGGGGGATTTGAACGCTCCTGAGGTCACTTCGGACAGCATCTTCCTTTATTTTCTGTCAGACCTGCTAAAAGACAGTGTGAATTTTAGAATAACATACACCGAAAATCACTTTAAGAGTACCTTTGGATCAGCCTACCTTATCTCAAAAAAGAAGAAGTTAAAACTAGCTAAACAGGCGAAAAAGGAACCAAGGAAAGCAAGCTTTCCTTGGGATCTTGGCTTGCTGTTTGTGCAGCCAATGAAATATGCACTGATATTGCAGAATATTAAATTTTATAACAGAGAAAGGAATTATAATGCATGCGATCTACAATTTTTCTTTAAATTTTCATGCAAAAAGACGATTTCCCTAAAGCTAGATCTAGAATACTTATGAAATTTTTTTAAGTGCAAGATATAGACTATAGGATTTGATAAGCTAGATATATGTTGGAATTACTTTTAATATTATATATCTAAGCAAAATCAAAGCTACGGACAGAGTAACCGGGTAAAAATGTTGATTTTTTTGTAGAAATGAGAAGAGGAGAGAAGGTCGGATCGTTGCTTGAATGGAGCAAGCTGAAAGGAGGCCCTTTTGTGGAGTGCTGAGGGATATAGTTTTGAGATTATTGGATAGGAATGGATTCAATCTATATCCACACCTTCATCCAATCAGGAACCTGCAACTAAATAACACAAGCCTGCACACACCTCGTGAGATCTGGATATAGATGCATAAAGCAGCAAAAATGAAAGATTATGCAGAAATAACCTTATTTAAGCATATAACTGAAATTTTTGAGCATACATCATATGGATAAACAAGATCAAGCAATCTATCTTTCCTAGTTTAAACCCTTACTAGATTCAGTCGAATCCTTGAAGCCAGAACACAGAAGCAACACAGAATTTGGCAAGAAATTGCAGCTACCACATCAACAGCATAACACTGAGAATCCACACATACACATGCACTACACAATATATCCTCCAAAGCTTCTTTATTCACAAATGATGATCAAATAAAAAGTTACAATGGCAATCCCTTCAGTCCAACTCTAACTAGATTGGAAGAGGGAGCCTCAAGCAGGATATATACAAATTATAGGCCATCCAGCCTAGGGGGGCACAATTCCTCATGGAATCAAGTGAAATCAATTGAGGGAGAGTCCATCAATGCATAACTGAAGCTATACTGAGCTTACTTGTCAACCGGGGGCTTGATTGAGCTGACACATCAACTGATACACAGACACATCGGCCCACAGAGCATCCAGGAGAGTCCACACGTGTGGAGGAGAGACAGAGGGCACAATTCCCTATGAAGACAGCTGTAGATCAACTTTGGATCTGATTTGATCCCCTCCTTCAGTCAAGGATTTGTTAGATCCAGTCAATCTGCTCCAGATCTGATTGATTTTAGTCAAATCGGTTGAGAATCCACTGATTTATTGATTTTGGATTTGCTCCATTATTCATCAATTTATTAATTAAAATAATCAATAATTGATTTTTGGGGCTTTCTGACCTGAGTGATGGAAGATCACTCAAAACTTAGGAAATAGTGGGTCCATGGGTTTACATGGTGCTCTTAGCTTGAAAATGAGCATCTACATGACTGAAACCGATTATTTGGCCCACTTTTATTACAAAATCAATTTTTCCAATTAAACTATTAAAAAATAGCCTAAGTTTTGGAAAAATTAAAATTTAATAAAAAACACTGAAAAAACTAAAAAACTGAAAAATTAAAAAAACACCTAGGGGGACTTAGACATGTTCATATGACTCAAAAATTATGCTAGCATGCTTATACATTGACACATAGACTCTAATAACCTCAATAGGCCTAAATGCCAAGCCGACCACCCCAACTTTGGAGGTATGAAGTGAAAAACTCAGAAATTATCAGTCGTTTATTCAGAAACCAATAATAACCAAGGGAAAAAACACAATGGGCTGATCGGATTGATAAATGAAGTCTAAGAGACCGAGTCTTTTACAGACACTATCATGCTAGAACATTTATTACAATTCCCCCATGGGGTATGAACATGTGATATGATACAACAAGCACTTCCCAGAAGTACTTCCAAAGGTCTTTTTGAAGTCCGAACAAGTAAACCCTGTCTGGTTCACCAGGCTCACTTGATAAAAAACCACTAAGTACAACTTAGGTGGTAACACCCATAAAGGCTGCTGAATATCAACTCTGGATCTGTCCAGATCACCTCCTTCAGTCAAGGATTTGTCATATCTAGTCATTCTGGTTCAGGTCTGACTGATTTCAATCAAATCAGATGAGAATCCATTGATCTAGGATTTTGGAATTTCTCCATTATTCATCAATTTATTAATTAAAATAATCAATAAATGATTTTTGGGATTTTCTGACCTGAGTGATGGAAAATCACTCAAAACTAGGAAATAGTGGGTCTATAGATTTACTGGGTGCTCTTAGCTTGAAAATCAACACCTACATGACTGAATCCGACTTACGAGCCCACTTTTATTGCAAAACCATTTTTTCCAATTAAACTATTAAAAAATAGCCTAAGTTTTGGAAAAATTAAATTTTAATAAAAAACACTGAAACAATTTAAAATTTTAAAAAGTTGAAAAAACTTAGGGGGACTTAGACATTTTCATATGACTTGACCATGATGCCTAGCATGTTTATACATTGACACATAGACTCTAATAACCTCAATAGGCCTAAATGCGAAGCCGACCACCCCAACTTTGGATGTATGGAGTGAAAAACTCAGAAATTATTAGTCATTTATTCAACAACCAATAATAACCAAGGGAAAAAACACCTTGGGTTGATCAGATTGCCAAATAAAGTCTAAGAGACCGAGTCTTTTACAGACACTATCATGCCAGAACATTTATTACAATTCCCCCATGGGGTATGAACATGTGATATAGTACAAAAAAGCTTCCCAGAAGCATGACTAAAGGTCTTCTGAAGTCCGAACAAGTTATCCTTGTCCAGTTCACCAGGCTCACTTGATAAAAAACCAGTAAGTAAAACTTAGGTGGTAACAAGCACTGCATCTGATTTGTATCCTGATTCCATCATTGTCCTATCTGTTATTACTTATGTATCCTTTCCTTTATCCAGTTCCTAGTTACTCTTGTGATCCATTGGAGGATCTATTGCCTTCCTCATCATAGTATGGTTTTTGATCAACACTTCCTGATGACAAAGACCTAGAGTTTTTTGACGATAAAACCTTAGGATTCACTTTCAATATTGGTGAATTCCTTTGCTTCAGTTGTCAATTATCACCTATTGGTTGACAATCTGATGAATCCTATCCATTTTTTGACTTTAACAACATCTATTCACATGGCCTGAATTGTACTGGTTCTTTTGGATTTTTGATGAAGACCTTAGGTTCATATTTATAGCCTAAGTTGCGCAAGATTATGTTGTGTTCACTTACATAGTTTCCAGATCTTTGAAGACTCATCATTATTGTATATTATGGCTTCGATCCACCTTTGTAATATATACGTGGTCTTGAACCCGTATCATATGATGCACTCAAATATTGTAAAGGAGCTAGTGTTCCAATATATTGAACATGGCATCCTTAGATATGACTTTGTATATGACATTACTATGTATTTATTTCAGGTACTTTTATTAGCTGGAATATTTCACCTCCTGTGAACAGCAAGGTGTTCCACTGGTCTAAATGGTTCAGATCCAGAAAAAATAGAGGACAAAGGTTGAAGACTCTCCCTAGACGCTGTAGATATCTGGAATACAAGGCTTTGACAGTTCACTTGTGTACCTGCAAAAAAGCTCAACATGAAATGAATCAAAGCAACCAGAATATGATCTACTAATCTATGCTAGTGACTAAGAAAACTAGCAACACATATATGTGAAATCACAACAACAACATCATATGTGGGACATAAATCAACTTGCATTAGAAATATGAAGAAGTTTACAACCAAGCCTTAGTGTTGATATGCATCTCCATGAAACCAACTCTTCATCCCCAAAAGCTCTGACTCTAGCTCTCTATGCTCTCTCCAAATGATCTTGGACAAAGAATCAATCCAACAGCATAACAATACCTTCCATATTCTCTCCTCAACCATGGCTATGAGCTCATATCTATAGGGCTTTAATGGATACAGATGGTCAAGAAATTAGTGGGTGAGGTGGCCTCTAAGATCCTAGGATGAGGGATCTCGAGCTCAACCAACCCACAACAGTAGGGATAAGGCAGTACATGAGGCTTATCATCTAGAAGCCTCGAGAAAATTCTCTTTTTCCCCTTTTACCCAGGGTACCGCGCTTCTCCTTCTATGACAGAGCGGTTCTGGTAATAACCGCCTATGGACCAAGGGAAATGGGTGGTGGCACTACTTGTGGACAACCTATGAAAGGCGATGCGAGCAGGGTTACTGCTCTTGGATAAAGGGGCATGCGCGGTGCTGGAAATTTGTATGACAGATTGATGAAAAACCATTTAGTTTCTACTCCAGAAGCCGGGATTTAGGGCAAGTAGGTATGTCAAATGTCTTATCACATGATGGTGACAGGATTTTGGTATAACAGGATGCCCCCCAAAGCATGAGTCTTAGAGTAACATGATAAACGAGAGCTTTGAGAACAAGTCGTCACCAGGAGATGAAAATGTCGGCTCGATCAGAGTATGCAGTCAAGTAGACATATATAGTACATAAGTATGTTGGCTCATAGACACAAGTAACCAAACTCATAGCTGCAGACCAATACAAGGTAGATCCATGAGTGGAATAAACAAGCATGGATACTAGAATACAATGTATATCCATGTGATAGAGGACTCAAACTTGGACATAGCTACCAAACATACAACATAGATCTATTTCATATAGATGCAATTTTGAGCATAGCCATGACCATACAAATGTGGATCCATGCTAGATATACAAAACTCCATCGCAACCTGGGGAAAAAGCAATGAGCGCTTTTAAACAAATGCCTAGGGTCTTCGTCTCATATTCCACAAAGTTTGATTCTATCCATGTGATTACAATGATCTGAAGTTGAACATGGTAGAAACCACTTGATTACTAGCCAATGATGTGAACCATTAACAAGTGCGAGGGAGATCATCATTAATGTCAATGATTCCCAAGGTACCCTAGTACAATCTACTAAGTGCGAATAGATGTCCTGATGTCGAACACCTAGTCGATTCTATCGATCAAAGGTCAATGATGTGAACCTATGTCGAGAGCGAGAGAATCTATCATTAAGGAATACATACCTCAAGGTACTAAATATTGTTTCTAAGACTATTTCCTGGATGATGAGCTGATGTCGACGGGAATAGTATCGTCGAAGGAGGGCCATGATGAGTCCCACATCGACAACACGAAACTTAGAACATAGTTCTAGAATGATGTGAATGTAGTAACCATATGACTGACTCAAAGATACTGACACAAAGACTGTGTAGACTAAAAAGGTAAAACTTCTTTAGATCCCCTTTGAACATCGGGCGGCACGACAAAAAGACTTGGCAGCATGACTAGACAAGACAGATACACAATGTGATAGTGGACAATGCATTCTTTTGAAAGACTCAAAGGATTGACATGACTCATGAAAGTGGATCGTCATGGAGATTAGCTGAATACCAAATTGATTGACATGATTGTGCAGACAAGTTCCATGTTCAAAGGTAACGAAAAACAAGTGCCATTATTTACAAAATGATTCCCTTCCCATTTCCCCCATCATGGTTGATGAGTGCCTCTTTCCAGTTTTACGATTTCAAAGAGGGTAACAAACACTCGATATAGCTTGTCAAAAGACAAGTCCAGTCTCATATGTTTTACGAACCTAAGAGAGGAGGGGTTCTTTCCCAAAATGGGTCTCTTAATGTTTAATTTAATGAGTCCACTGAAAGAAAACTCGGTATCGTTCATGTTTAGAGAGTCTGAACGAATACAGAAGAAAACTCCATGGGGGTCCTTTTTTGTATGATTTAGTCTCTAAGGCCCGAAAAAGTGTAAAATCATACCTTATAGAACTCTTCCAGTCATGATTGGATGGAGTGATCATTTTTCGTAAATAGTCCTATCCGAACCGAAAAAGAGATAACCTACCATCGGACGGATGACTCTTCAAATACTTTAATGAGCGTGAAGAAGACAAGATCACTCGACAATATTTTCGTATTTTAAGAGTCCAAAAAGAGCTTAAAGAGGACTCTATTAGACTTTTTCATGTTTGAATCGAGAGCACGAAAAAGTAATAAACTAAGCTCAAAGCACTTTTCATGTTTTAACCAGAGCACGAAAAATGAAAAGTAAGCTCAACGCCATCTTATTGTTTTTAAAGAGCTCGAAGATAAGTTGAAAGAATTCTCAGGGATTGGTTTCTTTATTACGCAAGCTTGAAACCAATGGGTAAACTATGCTTGAAAAATACCATTAACATGGTATACAAAGGTTGGAATCCTACCCCCAGCATGATTGCTAGCGAAGCTTACCCCTAGCATGGTTTCTAGCGGCTCGACATGCCCCCAAGCTTCATTTCAATTGATGATTCTTCTTCCATACCCAACCTAAAAACTTGGTTACTAATGTGAAAATGTTCACCGGGGGGGTAGGAAGAATGAGAATCGGGAAGGTGAAAAGAAGGTTCAAGTTCTAACACTAAAGTGAAGAATCGACTCAAGGGAAGGGGATTTGTTTCATTTTTATTCAAGCTTGAAACAGAAGGCAACCATGCTTGGAACATGGTTTCATTTTTATGCAAGCTTGAAACCAAAAGTGTAAACTATGCTTAAGGACATCCATTTCATTTTTTAAAAAGCTTGACATAGAATGGGAACTTTGCTCAAGAATGACTGACATGATGGTTAGAACCTGACATGATGGTTAGGTGCTATTTCATTTTTTAACGAGCTTGACACAGAATGGGAACTTTGCTCAGAACATGGTTTCATTTTTATGCAAGCTTGAAACCAAAAGCATAAAATATGCTTAAGGAGTGGTTTTATTTTTTAACGAGCTTGAAACCACAGGGTAAACTATGCTCCAGACATGGTTTCATTTTTATGCAAGCTTGAAACCAAAAGCGTAAAATATGCTCTAGGAGTGGTTTTTATTTTTAATGAGCTTGAAACCACAAGTAAATAATGCTCTAGAAATGGTTTCATTTTTATGCAAGCTTGAAACCAAAAGTGTAAACTATGCTTAAGGAGTGGTTTTATTTTTTAACGAGCTTGAAACCACAGGGTAAACTATGCTCTAAAACCTACTCCTACCCAACACGATATTTAATGAGCTTGAAACAACAAGTAAACTATGCTGTAGACATGGTTTCATATTTATGCAAGATTGAAACCAAAAGCATAAACTATGCTTAAGGAGTGGTTTTATTTTTTAATGAGCTTGAAACCACAGGGTAAACTATGCTCTAAAACCTGCTCCTACCCAACATGATATCCAGAGGTTGGTAGGTTTCCCCCATTACATAAAAGCTAGCGGCTTAGCTCCATTATGATGTCCAGAGACTAGAGCCATGCCGCCCATTTTACCTATGATGGGAAGAAGCTAACTAGAAGAAGGAGAAGGAACCACAAGAACATGCAGCACATTCAGGGAAGTATGACTACTAGGAGTAATGCGATGGTAAGGTGTAACAAAAGAAAGCTAATGAATGGTCACTATCTTCCCATCATGGGGAAAATGCATAACTCTAAAGAGTGTGAACAAAACAACCTTCATGGCATAAACATAATCACGTCCAAGGAGCAGATTGAAATCTAAAGGACCTTGGACCACCATAACATCAATACAGACAGTTTTCCCTCCTAATGTAATAGGCAAATGAGGAAGGATCCCTAAAGGTGCAGTAGGCCTTCGATTAAAATCCAGTATCTGATCAGTGGCTGGCACAAGTTGAGGAGAACCTAAAGCTTTCCAAGTAGTTGAGGATAGAATACTAACAGAAGCCCCTTCATCAACAATAGTGCAAAGTATCCACCTAGCAGTAACATTCACAACTATCTAGAAAGGAACACTCGAATGAAGACGAGACTATGTTAGGTTACTCCAGTGAAAGGAAATAACCTCATTACTTGGAGATGGTTTTGTTGAAACAGACAAAATTTCCCCTTGTCGAAAACAATCAAAATGAAGCATAAAAAATTCGGTAGGTTTCAGTTCACTCTTTACTGGAAGAGAAGAAAAAGACGAAGATTTGGTTGAAATGACTACTTTAGTCTTAACACTCTCTGATGAAAGAGTGGGATCGGGTGGAGATGACATCGACTCGACCACTTTAACTTCACTCTCCAAAGGAAGAGTGGGATCAACCACAGATGAATCTGAATTGATCACTTGGTCAACCAGCGACGAATCAAGGGATAACTTACTATCACTTGTTGGAATCACCTATTGATGATCCATAATATTTTCCAACCAACGTGAAGCTTCATCCATGCTTGGACATAGAAAAGTACAATGCATAGCCCTGCATATCAAACAAGGATACAATACTTTACGCTTACAACCTTTTACCATTGGGTCACTGGTTGAGGGAGTATCATTAACATGATGATCATAGGTTGATGAAACAGATGGTTTGGACCTTTTAGACCACTCTTCTTGTACACGGGAGAGACCAAAACACTCCTTAAGAAGGTCGCCCCCCCTTGCAAATCTTACAAGGGAACTTGGGTTTTCTGGGCGTTCTCTTAGAACGAGCACCATTAAGAGCAGATGGTTGCTACTTTTTCTATTTCTTATCCTTCTTCTTCTTACTCTTCCCTTTCTTCTTCTTCTTACCCACATGACTACTAACCGTAGACCTTTGGTCAAGCGAAGAAGAAGAAAGAGTTGAAGCCACAACCGATGAAGAAGGGGTAGGATTAGGTTGAGGTCGATCCTCTCCTGGAGGAGAGGTGACATTTGAGACATTAGGCGTAACAAGAATTACCGGATTAAACAACCAGACCGGTAATCCTATAGTTAATCCAGGAAGATTTAGAGTGGCAATAAAGGGAGGACCAATACCTTCACTTGGAGGTAATACAAAAGGTACACCTTGGAAAGGGACCTCTTGAGTGGTAGTCCTAGATGAGGATGCCATCTCTAAACTCTCTAATAACCTCCTAACTACCACGCACAAGCAAGTACTACTCAAACTAAAAGAAACAAGAAAACATGTGAAAGGAGTGGATAAGAGTCAGGAACCTCACAGGACATACCAAAAGAATATCTCAGATGGTTTGAGGATTCCTAAAAGGGTCTCTCGATATACGCAAAGTACGAGGAAGCTCAAATCGGTAGTAGTGCTATCTAATGCATAACAGTACACAAGGGGCCTTTCGATATACAATCGAGTACGTGAAGTACCTTTCTATATACCTCAAGGGTACGTGAAAGGCCGTTTGATATACCGATGGTACATGGAAGAACCGCGTGAGTCCCAAAATGTAATGCTGACAAATAAAGACAACTCCTATGCTTAACGACGCTCGAACATGTTTCTAACTTATCACTCAAATTGCTAAATTTTTTAACTTAGTACTACCATTAATTTTATCTTGTGCGTTTAGGTGGAACCATGGAGTGAAAACTTGAATTAAAAGAAGATGCACACTGATCTATATGAAAATGCAAGTTTTCCTCTTCAATGAAATCTACCTAAGAGAGGAAGAGAGATTTACTTTTCTTCCCAAAAATGCACACCCAAATGCAAATGCAATTCTATCTTTTCAAACAAAAAGGGAAATATCAATGCACCCCAAACAATCTTCAAAGCAAATAAAAAAGAGATCTAGAGAACATTTAACATAAATAAACCATAAATGTTTCCTATCTTTTCATGCTTGAAAAAGATGCATAAAAACTTAATGGAAAGATGATTTCACTAACGTTTCCAAACAAATCTAACTCTAATGCACACAAAGCTGAAAATAGATGTTTCTTCTCAATGAAAGTAAGATATAGAATTTCAAACAATCATGCATAAAACAAGAAGAAAATCATTTAACAAGCTTGCGAATGAAGCAAAAGAGAGAGAAAACTAAAACTTCTCTTTGAAACAGACAAGGAAACGAAGAACCAATCTTTCCTACTAAGCACTGAAAAAATCAACATGCAAAAGGAAACAAAAATCATCCAAGCAAAGAAAGACTCAAAACAACATGGATCACTCATGCATTCCAAGTCCAAAAAAAACCAAAGTCTACACATGAAAATGAAAATACAAAGTCTGGAACAGGGCCTACCTGGCACCGCCCAGATGAAGCTGCTGACAGGCAGTTTTGAGGTAGAACCGCTCCTTGCTCACTGGATTCAGGTGGTGGCCCCGCGTATTGCTAACTAGACTCAGGCGATGGCACTACTCCTTGCCAACAAAACATGTGCGGTTCCTTGTAAAAATCCAAAAAATAGAGAGAACAATAGGTCAAGTTAGAAAAACACCAGATCAGGGTAAAGGCTGTTAGATTGAGTATGGAAACAGAGCATAAAAGTCCGAAATGACTCAGATCTGAACATATTTGGAAATTTCAAACCCAAATAATGCAAGTCAGAAAGCAGTTCTGACTGAAAAGAGTTGAAGAAAATGGAGCCTGGATTCGGACAAGAGTTGCAGACTGAGGAAGATCAGAACAATTGAATAACCAATTCCCTAGCAGAGTCGCCAGATTTGTTATTTGGAATATTTCACCTCCTACAGACAGCAAGGTATTCCACTGGTTTGAATGGTTCAGATCCAGAACAAATAGAGGATAGAGGTTGAAGACTCTCCCTAGACGCTGTAGATATCTAGAATACAAGGCTTTGACAGTTCACTTGTTTACCTGCAAAAATGATCAACATGAAATGAATCAAAGAAAACAGAATATGATCTACTAATCTATGCTAGTGACTAAGGAATCTAGCAACATATATATGCGAAATCACAACAACAACATTATATGTGGGACAGAAATCAAATTGCATTAGAAATATGAATAAGTTTACAACCAATCCTTAGTGTTGACATGCATCTCCATGAAAACAGCTCTTCATCCCCAAAAGCTCCGACTCTAGCTCTCTATGCTCTCTCCAAATGATCTTGGGCCAAGAATCAATCCAAAAGAATAACAATACCTTCCATGTTCTCTCCTCAACCATGGCTAGGAGCTCATATTTATAGGGCTTTAATGGATAGAGATGGTTGAGAAATTAGTGGGTGAGGTGGCCTCTAAGATTCTAGGATGAGGGATCTTGAGCTCAACCAACCCACAACAGTAGGTATAAGGAAGTACATGAGGCTTATCATCTAGAAGCCTCGAGAAACTTCTCTTTTTCTCTTTTTACCTAGGGTACCGCACTTCTCCTTCTATGACAGAGTGGTTCTGGTAATAACCACCTATGGACCAAGGGAAATGGGTGGTGGCACTGCTTGTGGATAACCTATGAAAGGCGGTGTGAGCAGGGGTACCGCTCCTGGATAAAGCGACATGCATGGTGCTGGAATTGTATGACAGATTGATGAAAAACCATTTAGTTTCCACTCCAGAAGATGGGATTCAGGGAAGGTAGGTATGTCAAATGTCTTATCACATGATGGTGATAGGATTTTGGTATAACAGGATGCCCCCCAAAGCATGAGTCTTAGAGTGACACGATAAACGAGAGCTTTGAGAACAAGTCGTCACCAGGAGATGAAAATGTCGGCTCGATTGGAGTATGCAGTCAAGTAGGCATCTGTAGTACATCAGTGTGTTGACTCATAGACACAAGTAACCAAACTCATAGCTGCAGACCAATACAAGGAAGATCCATGAGTGGAATAAACAAGCATGGCTACTAGAATACAACGTAGATCCATGTGATAGAGGACTCAAACATGGACATAGCTACCAGACATACAACGTAGATCTATGTCATACAGATGCAAATTTGAGCATAGCAACGACCATACAAATTTGGATCCATGCTAGATATACAAAACTCCATCGCAACCTGGGGAAATAGCAATGAGAACTTTTAAACAAATTCCCAGGGTCTTTATCTTGTCTTCCACAAAGTACGATTCTATCCATGTGATTACAATGATTTGAATTCGAACATGGTAGAAACCACTTGATTACCAGCTAATGATGTGAATCGTTAACAAGTGCGAGGGAGATCACCATTAATGTCAATGATTCCCAAGGTACCCTAGTACAATCTACTGAGTGCGAATAGATGTCCTGATGTCGAACACCTAGTCGATTCTATTGATCAAAGGTCAATGATGTGAACCTATGTTGAGAGCAAGAGAATCTATCATTAAGGCATATAGACCTCAAGGTACTAAATATTGTTTCTAAGACTATTTCCTGGATGATGAACTGATGTCGATGGGAAAGGAGGGCCATGATGAGTCCCACATCGATGACACAAAACTTGGAACATAGTTATGGAATGATGTGAATGTAGTAACCATATGACTGACTCAAAATCTATGTAAACTGCAGAGGTAAAACTTCTTCAGATCCCCTTTGAACATCGGGCGACACGACAAAAAGACTTGGTAGCATGACTAGACAGGACAAATACACAATGCGACAGTGGAAAAAGCATTCTTTTGAAAGAATCAAAGGATTGACATGACTCATGAAAGTGGATCGTCACGAAGATCAGCTGAATACCCAATTGACTAACATGATTGTATAGACAAGTGCCAAGTTCAAAGGTAACGACAAACAACTGCCATTATTTACAAAATGATTCGCTTCCTATTTCCCTCATCATGGTTGATGAGTGCCTCTTTTAGGTTTTACGAGTTCAAAGAGGGTAACAAACACTCAATATAGCTTGTCAGAAGAAAAGTTCAGTCTCATATGTTTTACGAACCTGAGAGAGGAGGGGTTCATTCCCAAAACGGGTCTCTCAATGTTTAATTTAATGAGTCCACTGAAATAAAACTCAGTATCGTTCATGTTTAGAGAGTCTGAACAAATACAGAAGAAAACTCCATGGGGGTCCTTTTTCATATGATTTAGTCTCTAAGGTTCGAAAAAGTGTAAAATCATACCTTAGAGAACTCTTCTAGTCATGATTGGTTGGAGTGATCCTTTTTCGTAAATAGTCCTATCCGAGCTGAAAAAGAGATAACCTACCGTCGGACAGACGACTCTTCAAATACTTTAACGAGCGTGAAGAAGACAAGATCACTCAACAATATTTTTGTATTTTAAGAGTCCGAAATGAGCTTAAAGAGGACTCTATTAGAATTTTTCATGTTTGAATCTAGAGCACAAAAAGTAATAAACTAATCTCAAACCACTTTTCATGTTTTAACCAAAGCATGGAAAATGAAAAGTAATCTCAACACAATCTTACTGTTTTTAATGAGCTCGAAGATCAGTTGAAAGAATGCTCAGGGATTGGTTTCATTTTTACGCAAGCTTGAAACCAATGGGTAAACTATGCTTGAAAAATCCCATTAACATGATATACAGAGGTTGGAATCCTACCCCTAGCATTATTGCTAGTGAAGCTTACCCCTAGCATGGTTGCTAGCGGCTCGACATGCCCCCAAGATTCATTTCATTGGATGATTATTCTTCCATACCCAACCTAAAAACCTAGTTACTAATGTGAAAATGTTCACCAGGGGGGGAGGAAGAATGAGAATCGGGAAGGCAAAAAGAAGGTTCAAGTTCTAACACTAAAGTGAAGACTCAACTCAAGGGAAGGGGATCTGTTTCATTTTTACGCAAGCTTGAAATAGAAGGTAACTATGCTTGGAACATGGTTTCATTTTTATGCAAGCTTGAAACCAAAAGCGTAAACTATGCTTAAGGACATCCATTTCATTTTTTAACAAGCTTGACATAGAATGGGAACTTTTCTCAAGAATGACTGACATGATGGTCAGGTGCTATTTCATTTTTTAATGAGCTTGACACAGAATGGGAACTTTGCTCAGAACATGGTTTCATTTTTATGCAAGATTGAAACCAAAAGTGTAAAATATGCTTAAGGAGTGGTTTTATTTTTTAACGAGCTTGAAACCATAGGGTAAACTATGCTCCAGACATGGTTTCATTTTTATGCAAGCTTGAAACCAAAAGCGTAAACTATGCTCTAGGAGTGGTTTTTTTTTTAACGAGCTTGAAACCACAAGTAAAATATGCTCTAGACATGGTTTCATTTTTATGCAAGCTTGAAACCAAAAGCGTAAACTATGCTTAAGGAGTGGTTTTATTTTTTAACGAGATTGAAACCATAGGGTAAACTATGCTCTAAAACCTGCTCCTACCCAACATGATATTTAACGAGCTTGAAACCACAAGTAAACTATGCTCTAGACATGTTTTCATTTTTATGCAAGCTTGAAACCAAAAGCGTAAACTATGCTTAAGGAGTGGTTTTATTTTTTAACGAGCTTGAAACCATAGGGTAAACTATGCTCTAAAACCTGCTCCCACCCAACATGATATCCAGAGGTTGGTAGGTTTCCCCCATTACATAAAAGCTAGTGGCTTAGCTCCATTATGATGTCCAGAGACTAGAGCCATGCCCCCCATTTTACCTATGATGGGAAGAATATAACTAGAGGAAGGAGAAGGAACCACAAGAACATGCGGCACATTCAGGGAAGTCTGACTACTAGGAGTAATGTGATGGTCAAGTGTAACAAAAGAAAGCTGATCAATGGTCATAATCTTCCCATCATGGGGAAAATGAATAAATCTAAAGAGTGTGGACACAACAGCCTTCATGGCATAAACATAATCACGTCTAAGGAGTATATTGAAATATAAAGGACCTTGGACCACCATAACATTAATACAGATAGTTTTCCCTCCTAATGTAATAGGAAAATGAGGAAGGATCCCTAAAGGTGCAGTAGGCCTTCAATTAAAAGCCAGTATCTGGTTGGTGGCTGGCACAAGCTGAGGAGAACCTAAATCTTGCCAAGATGTTGAGGATAGAATACTAATAGAAGCCCCTTCGTCAACAATAGTGTGAAGTATCTTCCTAGAAGTAACATTCACAACTATTTACAAAGGAACACTCGAATGAATACGAGACTCTGTTAGGTTACTCCAGTCAAAGAAAATAACCTCATTACTTTTAGAGGGTTCTGTTGAAACAGAAAAAATTTCCCCTTGTCGAGAACAATTAGAACGAAGCATAAAAACTTCAGTAGGTTTTAGTTCATTCTCTACTGGAAGAGAAGAGCAAGATGAATATTTGGTTGAAACGACTACTTCAGTCATAACACTCTTTGATTAAAGAGTGGATTCGGGTGGAGATGACATTGACTCGACCACTTTAACTTCACTCTCCAAAGGAAGAGTGGGATCAACCACAGATGAATCTGAATTGATCACTTGGTCAACCAGTGAGATATCGAGGGATAACTTATTATCACTTGTTGGAAACACCTGTTTATGATCAGTAATATTTTCCAACCAACGTGAAGCTTCATCCATGCTTGGACAAAGAAAAGTACGATGCATAGCCTTGCATATCAAACAAGGATACAAGACTTTACCCTTATGACCTTTTACCAATGGGTCACTAGTTGAGGGAGTATCATCAACATGATGATCAGAGGTTGATGACACAGATGGTTTGGACCTTTTAGACCACTCTTCTTGTAGACGAGAGAGACCGAAACACTCCTTAAGAAGGTGGTCCCCCTTGCAAAGCTTACAAGGGAACTTGGGTTTTCTAGCCATTCTCTTAGAATGAGCACCATCAAGAGCAGATGGTTGCTGCTTTTTCTCTTTCTTATCCTTCTTCTTCTTACTCTTCCCTTTCTTCTTCTTCTTACCCACATGACTACTAACCGTAGAGATTTGGTGAAGTGAAGAAGAAGAAAGAGCCGAAGCCACAACCGATGAAGAAGGAGTTGGATTAGGTTGAGGTCGATCCTCTCCTGGAGGAGAGGTGAAATTTGAGACATTAGGTGTAATAGGAATTACCAGATTAAATAGCCAGACCGATAATCCTATAGTTAATCCAGGAATATTTAGATTGGAAATAAAGGGAGGACCAATACCTTCACTTGGAGGGAATACAAAAGGTACACCTTGGAAAGGGACCTTTTGAGTGGTAGTCCCAGATGAATATGCCATCTCTAAACTCTCTAATAACCCCCTAAGTACCATGCACAAGCAAGTACTACTCAAACTAAAAGCAACAAGCAAACATGTGAAAGGAGTGGACAAGAGTCAGGAACCTTACAGGATAGGCCAAAAGGATATCTCAGATGGTTTGAGGATTCCTAAAAGGGTCTCCCGATATACACAAGATACGAGGGAGCTCAAATCGGTAGTAGTGCTGTCTAATGCATAACCGTACACAAGGGGCCTTCCAATATACAATCGAGTATAGGAAGTACCTTTCTATATACCTCAAGGGTACGTGAAAGGTTGTTTGATATACCGACGGTTCATGGAAGAACCGGGCGAGTCCCAGAATGTAATGCTGACAAATAATGACAGCTCCTATGCTTAACGATGCCTGAACACGTCTCTAACTCATCACTCAAATTGCTAAAAGTTTTAACCGAGTACTACCATTAATTTTATCTTGTGCATTTAGGTGGAACCATGGAGTGAAAACTTGAATTAAAAGAAGATGCACACTAATCTATGTGAAAATGCAAGTTTTCCTCTTCAATGAAATCTACCTAAGAGAGGGAGAGAGATTTACTTTTCTTCCCGAAAATGCACACCCAAATGCAAATGCAATTCTATCTTTTCAAACAAAAAGGGAAATATCAATGCACCGCAAACAATCTTCAAAGCAAATAAAAAAGAGATTTAGAGAACATTTAACATAAAAAACCAGAAATGTTTCATATCTTTTCATGCTTGAAAAAGATGCATAAAAACTTAATGGAAAGATGATTTCACTAACATTTCCAAACAAATCTAACTCTAATGCATGCAAAGATGAAAATAGATGTTTCTTCTCAATGAAAGTAAGATATAGAATTTCAAACAATCATGCATAAAACAAGAAGAAAATCATTTAACAAGCTTGCAAATGAAGCAAGAGAGAGAGAAAACTAAAACTTCTCTCTGAAACAGACAAGGAAACGAAGAACCAATCTTTCCTACCAAGCACTGAAAAAATTAGCATGCAAAAGGAAACAAAAATCACCCAAGCAAAGAAAGACTCAAAACAACATGGATCACTCATGCATTCCAAGTCCAAAGCAAACCAAAGTCTACACATGAAGATGAAAATAAAAAATCTGGAACAGGGCCTACCTGGAACTGCGGTTTTGAGGCAGAACCGCTCCTTGCTCACTGGATTTAGGTGGTGGCACCGCGTATTGCTAACTATACTCAAGCGATGGCACCGCTCCTTGCCAACAGAACATGTGTGGTTCCCTGTAAAAATACAGAACACAAAGAGAATGATAGGTCAAGTCAGAAAAAGACCAGATCAGGGTAAAGGCTGTTAGATTGAGTATGGAAACAGTGCATAAAAGACTGAAATGACTTAGATCTAAACAAATCTAGAAATTTCAAACCCAAATAATGCAAGTTAGAAAGAATATCTGACTAAAAAGAGTTGAAGAAAATGGAGCCTAGATTCGGACAAGAGTTGCAGACTGAGGAAGATCAGAACAACTGAATAACCAATTCCCCAGCAGAGTCACTAGATTTGTTAGCTGGAATATTTCACCTCCTGTGGACAGCAAGGTGTTCCACTGGTCTGAATGGTTCAGATCCAGAACAAATAGAGGACAAAGGTTGAAGACTCTCCCTAGATGCTGTAGATATCTGGAATACAAGGATTTGACAGTTCACCTATGTACTTGCAAAAAATCTCAACATGAAACGAATCAAAGCAACCAGAATATGATCTACTAATCTATGCTAGTGACTAAGGAATCTAGCAACATATATATGCGAAATCACAACAAAAACATCATATGTGGGATAGAAATCAACTTGCTTTAGAAATATGAAGAAGTTTACAACCAATCCTTAGTGTTGACATGCATCTCCATGAAACCAGCTCTTCATCCCCAAAAGCTCCGACTCTAGCTCTCTATGATCTCTCCAAATGATCTTGGGCCAAGAATCAATCCAACAGCATAACAATACCTTCCATGTTCTCTCCTCAACCATGGCTATGAGCTCATATTTATAGGGCTTTAATGAATAGAGATGGTTGAGAAATTAGTGGGTGAGGTGGCCTTTAAGATCCTAGGATGAGGGATCTCGAGCTCAACCAACCCACAATAGTAGGGATATGGCAGTACACAAGGCCTATCATCTAGAGGCCTCAGGAAACTTATCTTTTTCCCTTTTTACCCAGGGTACCGTGCTTCTCCTTCTATGATAGAGTAGTTCTGGTAATAATCACCTATGGAACAAGGGCAATGGGCGGTGGCACCGCTTGTGGACAACCTATGAAAGGCGGTGCGAGTAGGGGTACCACTCCTGGATAAAGGGGCATGCGCGGTGCTGGAAATTTGTATGACAGATTGATGAAAAACCATTTAGTTTCCACTCGAGAAGCTGGTGTTTAGGGCAAGTAGGTATGTCAAATGTCTTATCACATGATGGTGACAGGATTTTGGTATAACAACTTCCTCTGCTCCATTGGATCTCTGAGTTCTCCAAGATAATGATTATAATGTATTTCAGCCATCACTTCCCTCTGACCTCACACATTAGGGGGCATATGTTATTAACCCAAATGGCACTTTTCCATTCGAGTGCCGACATTCCCTATGTTGGTACACAAAAGGATATATTAGGATTGACGTTTTCCAAAACACTATAGATGGGCATGACTTGGGATGCATTTACCCTTAAACCAGTTTGCTATATAATTTTTCTAAGTGTTGAGTTGCGTACACAACTATCTCCATTGCAACTCGTGTACTGTACATGGCTATCTGCATTGCAACCCATGTACATCAGCGTACACGGGTTTCCTTTGAGAAACTCACGTGTCATACACGGTTGCCTATATCCATAGTCATGTACACCTTAGTTAGACCTTAAAAAATATAAAACGTGATTAATTGAGATTAGTTGGGCCCTAATCATCAACTGTCCCAACTGTTTCAACCACTGGCAACCTTCGAAATCACTCTATTTTGCAAAGTATAAATAGAGACCTTGGGGAGGGCATTAAATCAATCAAGATGGGAGAGCAAATTTATGTTGGTGGTATATCTTTAGAAGTTTTGGAGTAGTAGAACTTAGAGTCCTTTGGTTGTAGAGGAGTCCTTGTCTCAGAACTTGGGTTGTACTCTTATCTCATTCACTGATTGTTAATAAAGAGAATTCTTCTTCCAACATTGTGTTGAGTCTATTTCATGTATGATGGTTAATGAATATATTTGATTATGTATTTGATATATTGTTTATCTAACATCTTATATATACATGCATGAGATATTACTTGGAGAATTTTCTCTTTACAGGTGAAAGAGGTGCATCCTTGGAAGCTTTGGAGAGAAGAGGAGCAGGAGAAGATCAAGCTTGGATCAACCGTCGGTAATTGGGTAAGTCAAGACTTTCTTCCTATTCCCTTTCTATGCTCTGGTAAAGCTGATTGTTTGTAAGGTTAGTAGTAAGTTGGTAACCCCAAACCCTAGGTTACAAGGGTGCTTAATCCTGAACAACAGGGTTATGTCACCTTATGACCCCCCTCAATCTAGTGTTCTACCGTATGCAATGGGCACAAGCTTGGGGGGATGGGGAGATACGCACACCAATGCCCTCAGACTTAGTGAAGTGGGTTTTAGTGAGGCGTGATAACCTCAAAATTTTTGAGCTATTTTTTAGAAAAATATGTAATTAATATTGGTTAAGGGATTGGGGTCTCTACCTAATCTGGGTTAACAAATTAGGGTTTTGGATGCTATAAATTACCTTAACATTGTATTATAAATGGTTAAGAATATTACAATTGAAAAGATTGAGGTGCAACTCTAAGTTTTGTTGGTTTTTCCTGGTTAAGGGTTTCTAGGATAAATATTTGTATATTATGTGTGTGTCAATGTTTAATCTTTGTTTGTATTAATAATATGTATGTGTTGAGCCTAGGTATAGGTAAGCAAAATTCACTTAGAATTTTTCTAAAGTATGGAAAGGAGCTAAGGAAAAATAAGAAAAAGGAGCTATGATAGAGGCAACAATGGAATGAAGGAAGGAAGAGTGGATGAAGGGAAAGAAGGGGAATGAGGTATGACAGAGGAAAATAAAGAGGAATCAGTTGACAAAGGGATGCCATGATAGAAGAAGATGTTGCAATAGAAGAAAGGCCACAATAGAAGAAAATGATGAAACAGAGAAAGAAGGTGACATAGTGGAGCCATGTCAGAAGGCATGCAACGACACAACTGTCATAAAGTGACAGGTCATAAATATCGTGATTACGAGGTCAGCTAGAGTCAGCAGAAGCTGCACGTATGAAGGTATCTTTGTAAGTCAAGCTATTAGTGTTTAATTATTGTAACTTTGAAGTTTGTTTACCCCAATGCTTCTATTGGGATAAACATGTGTATTTTATTGTACCCTGATGCTCCTATCGGTAGAATCATTTGTATTTCAATGTATCCCGATGTTCCTATCGGGAGAACTACTAAGAGTCATGAGGAAGTCCCCTCCTTTATAAGTCAGGGGGAAAATTCCCCATAGTTTTGGGGCACTAGAGTCTCCCTAGAGAAGTCGACCCGGTCAAGTACACTGGGGCCGACATAGTTGAGTTAAATGTCAAATGAATGAAAGAATATAAATAGAGGGAGGCACTCCTCATTTGAGATACATATACTCACTTGTGTATAGCGCATGGAGAGAGAGAGAGAGAGATATCTTCTGGAGGGAGGCACAACTATTTTTGGGTATTGTCTTTTATCTTTTACACATCTTATACAAAGGAATTTTTTGTTGGGTTTTCTTCCCCATGAGGGTTTCCCAGGATAATTATTTGTGTTCTTTGTGTGGCTGTGCTTGTCTATATTTCAGTGATATTTTGGCTTATGGTTATGATGTTATGGTGATAAATGTTATAATATCTAATATAGCATTAAAAAATTAACATGGTATCAGAGCCACCCTGAAAGAAGTCATTGTGTAGCCGAAACAGTGCTACATCTACAACTATTGAAGATTAGGGTTTCATGCTTGAAAACCCTAAAATACTAAAACTAGTAGTTTTGGAAGATTATATATATCTCAAGATTGGAGAAGGATCAAGAGCCAAAAATTTCATAAGATGAAGAAACATTCCTGATGTAAAGTGTGTAAAAGTTTTAGCCTTAGATTTTCTATATTCTGGGAGATATGATTTCTCCAAGTTAGGGTTCCTGCCTCTCCCAAGATTTAGTCTTAAACAAGAGACCTAGGGAAAATTGGTATATCTCAGGATATGAAGGTCCAAATGAAGTTTCTCAAGATGTTCCAGAAAGGGAACAGACCATAATTTCTGTGGTAAGAATTTGAGACCTCGAAGGTGAAACAATGACATGTGTTAGTCCATACAAGTTTGCTCTTATGAATAGTCCTGAAATAAGTGACCTTGGGAAAACACACATAAGTCCCAATCGGTGAAACAAATTCTGATAAAACCTATGGTTTTGGAAAGAGAAAATATGAGTCTACCTTAGTACAAAATTAAAGAAATAGTTTAGGAGTAATTTCAGAGATACCATAGAAACAATATCAAGAATTTTGTAGAAGAAACTAAAGAAAACCAGGGCATCAGATATCTTGCAATTCTGATCACAGTTTTGGGAAAATGAATATGTTCCTCAGATCACCTTTAGGAGGCACATATTTCTATCCAATTAGATCTGAAATATTTGAATTTTTGAAAATTAGGGTTTCTCTGACAAACCCTAGATTAGCCAGATTCGGAACCAGTACGAACACCTCAAACCGGATTTCACTGGTTCTTGAGGAAAATGAATTGGACACCTACATAAGTGGAGAAGTTCTAGTTCTAGAGGGAGATGAGGCTAAAGCCTTACACAAGAAGAAACTCGACTCATAATAAGAGAATAGAATATGGGAGCAACTGAAGATCAAGCGCTCACTATTCAAAGAAGATCCCTCAAGCGATGAGGAATATGGAGAACTCAATTCTTGAAGAACCTCTTATCCATCTTAGAATTTGGATAAGAAATGACGATGTCATCAATGAAGAAAATGATGAAGCAGAAGGATCAAGAATGAGTCTACCCATGAAATGAATAAAAGATAAGTATTCAATTGTCATTTCATGATATTGTGTTTTTATGCATTTGATTATATTCAGTTGATGTGTTATGCATGATAGAATGTTTGCATTAATGACAGTATACTACTAATATGCATGTGATGGGTAATTAGCTCATGGTGCTATACAACTCTCCATTTCTACTTATCTAGAATGAAACCTATTTGCTGACATATTGTATTAAGTGCACAATCTCAATGATGTCATGGTAGAGATGGAAGGCATCTAGAAAGTTTCTGTGAGATATAGTCGATTGTTGTATTGGCTAAACATTTGCATGATGCATAAGAATTTTTCGTTATGCATATGATATATGAAATGGTTCTAACCACGCAACTGGTGCATTTGACTTGTAGGAAAGGTACTGTACAATCACCTACAAGAAAAGGAGGATGATACTTGTTCCGAAGAACAAGTGATGACAATTCAAGATTCACTCCAATAAACATGAACCTGAAGCTCCCAAGGTTAGAGACATCGTGATAGAAGAAATAGATTCAGAGAGCGGTAGACCCACCTCAAAAGATGAAGACCACCTTGGGTACGAGAGATAACTCAAGATGAAGAAAAGTATGGTGAGACATCCAAACCAAAGTAAGAGGCCTCAGGCACACTCTAGTTGTGTAACACAGTTGGGTGACATCATTGATGCAAACCCTTCCAGCTATGGAAGAAGCTATGATCAAAGAGTAACAGTTGATCATGAGGAATGATGTCTATGATATGGTTCCGAGACCTGAAGGGAAGTCCATCGTTTCTTCCATATGGATCTGCAAGAACAAGTGTACAAAGCATGGGTTGTGGTTTGTCTCAGAAAGAAGAGACTATGGCATGCCATATTCTATTGACCAGACACAATTCTTTAGTATAAGTATATATCAAGCAAAGAACCACCTATACAGAATATGATTTGTACCAGCTTAGAAGGCACCCATATAAAAGCACATCTAGGAGCTTGACATATCACCTAAAGTGATGAATGTATTAACCTTTTCTACAAGGTTGAAGATGGAAACCTATAGAAGACAACAAGCTCACAGATGTGTGCAAGAGGAAATTTTTGACAAAGTTCAAGATAAAGGGATATTGGTATCTAGTAACATGAGATGGATACATAGTAGCATAGGATGCTCCCTATCACTCCAGCAAAGAATGCAGAAGGAAGATGATGCTCTGCTTCAAGGGGAGTGACTGCAAAATATTTCTAAGTTTGACATGGTACGACATGATGGACAACTTCGTGATGGACCTAGATTTTACCAAGAGTAAAGTGGGTTCCAACCTTCAATGTTGAATGCAGAAGACTACGATATGTTGATGGCTTGACATAATGAACTCATGGAAGATGAAATTATGGAAGAATACCACAATGATATTTGGGATATAGTACTCAAACTAGAAATCAAGAGTGTGGTATCTTCCAAATGAATTTGTAAGATAAAATATGTTGCTGATGGAAGTACGACAATATTTGTGGCTAGAGGATTCAGAAAGCAAGGTACACTTCCATCAGAACTATCATGGAACCTGCTTCCACGATGAAGTGGGATCTACACCAGATGGAGGTAAAGACAATATTCCTGAATGGTGTGATTGAAGAAGAGGTTTACATTGAACAACCACAGGGATTTGAAGTCGAAAAACAAAGTGACTCATGTATGCAAGTTGAAGAAGGCCCTGTACGGCATGAAGAAAGATCCTAGATCTTGGTATCGAAGGATAGATAGTTTCCTGACGAGCTTGGAATTTACCAAGAGTAAAGCTGACCATAACATTTACTTCAAAGGTTATAGAAGATAAATCTGCCATACTATATATATGGATGACCTATTTCTAACAGGGAATGAAAAACATATCACATATTGCAAGAAGAAGCTAGCTGAAGAATTTGAGATGAAACTATATTGGATTGGTGCTTTATTTCCTCAGGATGGAAGTCTGGAAGAGTTCAGAAGGAATCTTTCTGAACCAGGGAAAGTATGCTGTGGAAATCTTAAAAAAATATTTGATATGTTGGAATGTAAATCTGTTGGAATGTAAATCCATGGCCACACCCATGGATACCAACATGAAGCTATTGTCTGATGAGACATCAGAGTTAGTGTATATGATTCAGTACAGACATATTTTTTGAGTCATTGATGTATCTGATGAACACAAGTTCAAATACATGCTTTGCTGTGAACACCTTGAGTCAGTATCTAGGTAACCCTAGATGTGTTCACCTAATAGTTACAAAGAATGTGATGAGGTACCTAAAAGGTATGATAGACTTGGGACATTACTATGGTAGAGATCATGACTATAGATTATATGGATATATGAATACAGATTGGGTTGGAAGTGTCTCAGAAAGAAGAATCACATCAGGGGGATTTTATAGTCTAGAGTCTACTATGATTTCATGGTTTAGTAGGAAACAGTCTAGTGTTTCTATTAGCACGACCGAATAAGAATATATAGTAACTTGCTCTGCTAGTTGTGAAGCCATATGGCTTCAAAAATATGATGTTAGGTTTATTCAACCTAGAGTTGGATACCACTGTGATTCTATGTGATAACCAGAGTTGTATAAAGATGACGGAGAACCCAGTGTTCCATGATAGGTCAAAGCACATAGAAATACGATATTTATACATTCAAGATATGATGCAGAAGGGAGCCATAAAGCTACAGTATGTGAGTACCAATGAACAAGTTTCTGATGTGTTGATGAAGTCTCTGTCTCAAGTAAAGTTTGAATACTTTTGAGACAAGCTTGGTGTTGTTCAGAAAGACCTTCCCCAAAAGGGGGAGCAGTGATGTTGCAGTGGGAGTGTATCATCCCTGGACATTTGTCCTAAAGTGATTCGTAGAATTATGTCTCTGAGAAAGAAGAAGGATTTTATCATCCCTGTACATTTGTCCTAAAGTGATCTGTAGACATATGTATTCGAGAAAGAAGTGGGATTCTATCATCCCTAGGCACTTTTCCTAAAGTTATCCGGTGACTTCAGTCTTCGAGAATGAAGCGGGATTGTATCATCCTTAAAATTTTGTTCAGAACAGATCCGATGACTTCAGTACATGAGAACATGGTAGGATTGTATCATCCTTGAAATTTTGTTTAGAACAAATTCTATGACTTCAGTACTCGAGAACGTGGTAGGATTGTATCATCCTTGAACTTTTTGTTCAGAACGGATCCAATGACTTTGATATTCGAGAACGTGGTATGATTGTATCATCCTTGAACTTTTGTTCAAAATGGATTTGGTGACTTTGATACTCGAGAACGTGGTAGGATTGTATCATCCTTGAAATTTTTGTTTAGAATGGATCCAATGACTTCAGTAATCGAGAGCATGGTAGGATTGTACCATCCTTGAACTTTTTGTTCAGAACGAATCCGATGAATTCGGTACTCGAGAACGTGGTAGGATTGAATCATCCTTGGAATTAGTACTAAAGTGATAGGAAGTGATTATCCCATAATTGTATCCGATGACTTCGGTTGTCGAGAATGTGGTAGGATTACATCATCCTTGGACTTAGTCCTAAAGTGATAGGGAGTGATTATCCCGTAATTGTATCCGGTGACTTCGGTTGTTGAGAATGTGATAGGATTGTATCATCCCTGGACTTAAGTCCAAAAGTGATCTAAATAATTTTGTATTCGTAATGTGTATTGCAGGCTATTGCTGCTGATGATGATGTTGCTGATCCAAAGATCAGAGTGTGATGATGATGTTGCTCAGGCTATTGTTGCTGCTGATGATGTTACTGATTGAAATATTAGAGTGTGATGATGATGTCATTGATCGAAAGATCAAAGTGTGATGATGATGTCACTGATCGAAAGATCAGAGTGGGATGATGATGTTGCTCAGAGAATTGTTGCTGCTGATGATGATGATCGAAAGGTCAAAGTATTGTTGATGATGTTTCTCAAAGTATTGTTGCTGATGATGATGATCAAAAGATCAAAGTATTGCTGATGATGTTGCTCAAGGTATTGTTGATGATGATGTTGCTGATTGAAAAGACTAAAATGCTAATGATGTCGATAAAAAAGATCGAAGTGCTACTGCAAAGAATCGAGAAGATTTAAGTGCTTCCACGAAGGATCGAAAGATCAAAGCATTGATGCAAAAGGATCAAGTGATCATATGATGTAGAAGATGACGACATTAAAGAGTACTTGTTCCAAGCTACTGATGAATGTTGAAAAACTTCCTGTGATGTATAGATGTATCACCCTGATGATGTTGAAGATGCTCTCTCTCCTCTTTCTACTATTGTTGTCGATGTTATTGTAGAATACACTTCTCATTAAGGGGGAGTGTTGAATTATTGTAACTTTGAAGTGTATTTACCTTGATGTTCCTATCGGGAGAATCATGTGTATTTTATTGTACCCTAATGTTCCTATCAGTAGAATCATTTGTATTTCAATGTACCTCGATGTTACTATTGGGAGAACTAATAAGAGTCATGAGGAAGTCCCCTCCTTTGTAAGTCAGTAGGAAAAGTCCCCACAGTTGTGGGGCACTAGAGTCTCCCTAGAGAAGTCGACCCAGTCAAGTACACTGGGGTCGACATAGTTGAGTTAAATGTCAAGTGAACGAAAGAATATAAATAGAGGGAGGTGCTCCTCATTTGAGATATAGATACTCACTTGTGTATAGTGTATGGAGAGAGAGAGAGAGAGAGAGAGAGAGAGAGAGAGAGAGAGAGAGAGAGAGATATCTACTGGAGGGAGGCACATGACCTATTTTTGGGTATTGTCTTTTATCTTTTATACATCTTAAACAAAGGAAGTTTTTGCTAGGTTTTCTTTCCCATGAGGGTTTCCCAGAATAAATATTTGTGTTCTTTTTTGTGGCTGTTCTTGTTTATATTTCAGTGATATTTTGGCTTATGGTTATGCTATTATGATGCTAAATGTTATAAGATCTGATATAACCATTAAAAACTTAAAAATTAGTGCCTACTGTCATGTGTCGCTACAACATGAAAGACATCATGTTGGATAAATGTAGGAAGTCGACTGAGAAAGCGACATGTAAAGAGTCTATTGAAGGAGAAACCCAAGATGTATACGAGTTAGACACCGTAGACACTCCCTATATTTAGATGCTTTGATTGTATTGTTGTGTCAGTTTTTCTAAGTGCATTGAGTCGAGAATCTACAGCTGAGTGCGTAGAAGTGTAGAAGAGACTGAGTCGATCTAGGATGTGTGGATCAGTAGTAGAGTCAAATAGAGAAATACCAGAGGAAGAATAGAAGAGAGCATGAGGAGAGAGAGAAGTCTGTAAAGATAAGCAAGGAAGATCTTGATTAGAGTCTGCATATTAGTGCGTAGACCAAAGGTGCCATATATTTATCATGCCAGGTAAAGAGCACCTTTGTGGTTTTTCTTGGATGGGTTTCCACATTAGATTATGTGTTTTATGTGTAAATGTTGAATGTGTTTAAGTCACATGTATATATGTTGTTGTGGATGAATGCTTATGTATTTGCTTATGAATGAGTCTCTATATATCATCCACACTGTTATAAGTTGAATGTATATATGTTGCACTAGGGTTGTTGTTATATTATTTTTAAGGGAAGAAGTGTGTCACAGTCTAACTGTGCATAGTAAGCATAAATAATCCATCCACAGGCTTTGGTTGAGCACCTTAGAGATAGGCCAAGGGATGTGAAATCCCCCACCCAACTGCGGAAACTTGGTTTTGGCAATTACCCATAGAAAGATATCTTGAGTGAGACCGCATCTGCATCGCCGGTGTTGCCAATTGGGATTTTCTTTGTTGGGATGATATATTGGGATTTATTGTGCACAAGAGGGAAGGGACTGAACCTAGGTCGAAGAGACACTAGAAGGCCAACATATGCATTGTTTCACTTTACAAGTTTAAAACTTACATGTGATATTGGAGCTCAATTATTGGATTTATGAGGACACCTTTGTTGTTGAGGTTCAACTTGTTTGATAGAGTAAGTTTATGTTGGGTTTGTGATAACTATAGGCTCAATGGGAGCTTTGCAATGGTAATTCATGTGTTGAAAGAGAATGGGAAGTAGTTGGAATTGAGATTGAGAAATTTAATGGTCATAACTTTGAGCTATTGATGATCTTCTTATAGATGAAGAACAATGGATTGATGTGGATCCATGTACACAACCTACTAGATTGATGAGAAAGTATTGGGAGAAGCTATAAATAAGGGTGAGGATTACAATTCAACTTTTCCAATCATATTTACTGTTTCTAAATGTACCTCTAGAATAAAATGCATTGAAGATGTGGAATAAGCTAGGGATTTTGTATCAATTTGTTTCTTTAAAAGTTGTTTCACCTTAGGTTGGATGATAACGACTCAATGACGAATCATTTAAATGCTTATAAATATTTGGTAAGTCAAACTATGTCTATTAGTATTAAGGTAGAGGAAGAAGATAAATGCATTACCATGTTATGTTATTTGTTAGATTCTTGGGATAATTATATTTAGTAATAGGTAGTGCTAGTCAAGCCACTTTAAAATTTGAGGAAATAGTTGTCAGTTTTTAATCATTTAATCTAGCATTATGATAAGATATTTTCACTGAGAGAATAACAAGCACATCAATCACATAAGCACATCACAAGAGACAAGAGACACAAATATTTTAGGAGGGGAAACCATAAAT